>PVKS010009621.1:0-63352 GCA_004027875.1 Aplodontia rufa | reverse complement strand
CACAGACTCTAAAGAACAAACAGGATTTGGTAGCAAATATCCGAGGGCGGAGAAAACCCGGTGGGTGCTGGGTCTTCTTCGCAGTGCTTCTCGGTCCTCAGAGACACGGCAGGATCAGCCCCCAGGAGATTTCTTTAAGTCAGAGTCTTTGGGACTGGAGTTCAGATGCGGGTTCATTTCATAAAGGCTCCCCCAACACACAGGCAAAACTACCAAAGTAAAGGGTTTTCCAAAGGTGGTCCCTGTGCAATCGCTGGGGAGCGCTCTGGCAAAGCCGGCTTCTCAGGCTTTCCCTGCAGAGAGCTGCCCAGCTCTCGGGGGTCCCCACCATGTCTTCGGTCCACCTTGGTCAGCATGTGGCCCTTCCTTCAGGGAGGGATTGGCAGTGAGGGAGGGGCAGGAGGGTTCCTCCAGCGCCCACACTGTTGCTCCCCCATCCTTAGCAGCAGAAGACATCCATAGTCCCCCTGGCTCTGCCCTCCAGGGTCCAGGGGCGCCTACTTTCTGGGCAGGCAAGGAGGTCCTCAGGGAGGGTCCAGCCAGCACCCTGGCTGGAGAGCCCTGAGGCTCTGGGTCTGGTATGGTGTCGGGGAAGCAGGGAGAGGCCCCCTGTATGTAGCCAATTCGAGCATGCACTCAGGTCATGCATGCATGTGTGCGTGTGTGTGCGTGTGTGTGCATGTGTGTTCACGAGTGTAGGTGTGTGTGTACACATGAGCACGTTCTCTGCTTGGGTGCTGCTGTGAGGCATTGTCATGGAGTTCGGTTGCTTCTCTGGAGAGGTCTCCTGGGGAAAGTTCCTCAAGTCAGCAGGGGTGCAACAGGGAGGTGTGGCTGACGTGTGTGGGTGGCACCGGACATTTCGCTCCGAAATGGATAGAAAGGTGCCCTGACTTCCTTTTGCCAGGCAGCTGCGGTTGTTGGGGCGGGCGGGCTGCTGCTCACCCTGGATTTGGAGTACTTTGGTGGTAAAGGAAACCCCACTCCCTCTAATTTCACGTCCTCCAGAGTGTTATGAATAACTCATGCGGTGAAGCCCTTGGAGCTCCTGGAATAATAGTGATTTGAGCAACACTTTCGATGCCCTGCAGGCAGAGTCCCCCCTCCACTCACGGGGAGGGATTCACGGGGAGGGATTAGTGCTCACCCCCCACCTCATTAGCATGCATAAATATGGGTTTAATTTACAGAGATGCAATAAACGTCTGGTGGAAATCACCGCTCCTCTCTTAAAGCCATTTATATATTTATTTTGGAAAACGCATAAAAAAAATCTGACTTTGGAAACCAGAATTAAAAGTTACACAAGGAAAAAATTCAATGGTGGTGCCCTTATGTGGAGGCAGGCCTGAAACCCTCAAGGAAAGTCAGGAGTCAGGGTTCAAGTTCCCGCTGAAGTTTTCCAAAGTTTGGTTGATGTGACTCCCGTAGTGAATGAGATATATTTAGTCCATGGGCAATTATTTTAAACATTATAATAGTTATACATTTATCTTAATGTTTAAGAAAACAACAACATGCTATATTGAACCCATGATTTTGTGAGTATTCCTGCATCATTTTGATTCTCTGTATTTATTTATTTATTTTATTTGGTACCTGGAATTAAACCCATGGCACTGAGCCACATCCCCAGCCCTTCTGTTTTTTTAATTTTTTATTTAGAGACTGGGTCTTGCTCTGTCGCTGAGGCTGGCCTTGAACTTGTGATCCTCCTGCCTCAGCCTCCTGAGCCACTGGGATTATAAGCATGAACCACTGCACCGGGCTGATTTCTCTTTAAGTTAAATTAGTGAGAAATTTTAAAAGAAAGCAATTTAAAGAAAAAATAGGTAAATAATAAAGGTTCTTTGTGGGTGTCTCAGAACTGTAAAAGTTTAAAGCATGCTGCAAAAATTGGAAATTACTAAAAAATTTTTGAAGGAGGCAATTTAAAGAAAAGTAGGTGAATAATGAAAGTTCCTTATGGATGCTGTAAAACTTGTAAAGGCGCGAAGGACCGAGGCTTCGCCACGGTGTTCTGAGACCCTGCAGCACTAATCCAGCTCCTCTTTAAGAAGATGAACCCAGTGTGAACACTTCCATCAGGGCAGTGTTTCTAGTGTCTTTCAAGTGAGGCTCTTCTTTGATTCTTGTTTTTTAGAACCATTTTTTTTTAAAAAAAGATAGAGGGAGAAAGTGAGAGAGAGAGAGAGAATATCCGTTTTATTTAATTTTTCACGTGGCTTTCATTGCTCTGACACTTCGTTGTGTACATGGGGCTGGGATTTGAACTCACATCCTCGTGCATGCCAGGCAAGCGCGGTAACCACTGAGCCACCCACCATTCCAGCCCTCCCCTTTGGTTCTTGGGGTGCTCATTCTCTTGCTCACCCTCGGAGTGACTCCTGCGTTCATGTGGTTTGTAGTTTTTTATTGCAAACTCACCTCTCGGAGAAAGAAGATGCCTCCTGTGGGACCCAGGCACCGTGGATGAGAAACCCCCCGAACGGAGTGGCACCTGCAAGTTTTGCTTATCCTGCACTAGGTTTTATGTTAATGTGTGAGAAACATAAAATTTGGCTCAGATTAGCCGTTTCCAGGGAGTGGACGTTTTCTGTCCTAGCAGAGCCAGGACAGGTGACAAGCTTTGTCATTTTCTCATGGAAAGGCCACGGGAGCCAAGGATTCACAGACACGCCCTGAGCATCTGCATAGCCAGGTGCTCTGCTGGGTGCTGAGGACAGTTCTCACCTTCTAACAGGGTCAGGATTGAAATTCCAGCTCTACTATTTATTTGCTGTTCACCCTGGGCAAATTACTTAACTTCTCTGAACTTTGATCCCACACGAGGTGAAGAGGTGGCTCAGGTAAGACTGTGGGACCATCGTCTGCTTTTTTTTTTTTTTTAAGAAATTTATTTGTTGGGCTGGAGTGGTGACTCAGCGGTTTTGGTGCTTGCCTGGCAAGCACGAGGACCCAGGTTCAAACCCCAGCACCATGTACACAACTGAGTGTTGGAGCAGCTAAGGCCATGTGAAAAACTCAATAAAGTTGTTTCTTTCTCTGTCTCTCACTGTCCCTCTCTCTTTAAAAAAAAAAAGAAATTTATTTGTTGAACAAACATGCTTCTAACAAAACAATATATATATATTCTGAAAATTAGATTTACCCCCTAGAGCTCCCCCACAATTGCCCACCCTTGTCCCACACCCCTACGAATGCCTTAGGTTGTGTGACACTGCACCTTTTCAGGGTTTGGTACGTGAGAGTTGACCATCTTTCACAATGACCAGGATCTAGCTGCAGCCTCCACAGATGAGTGGAGACATTCGCCCCTTGGTTCTCTGGGTTATGCTGACTTTTCGGCATGATTTCTTCCATAGCAGTCGGTTTTAACAGGCAGAAATGCGCAGCGTGTGGATGTCACAGAGGCTGGTGGATGTCACGAAGGGCTGTTTGAAAGTTCTTTTCTGATTGGTTCAACTTTGTTCTAAGTGGAATGAAATAAACGCAAGCCTGAAGCGAGCCGGGAGGGGAGAGGAGGGGCAGTTTGAGGATGGAGAAAAGCCTGGTTAGGGAAATTGGGAAGGATTGCTGGGTGGCCCTTGGAGCTTCCTGAGGGTTGAGGTCATGAGGAGCCCTGGAGGCATGGTTGTGTGAGTGTCCGCAGCCATGCTGGGATGCAGGAGAGCCAGGTCAGAGTGGGTGGTGACAGTTAATGAGAATTTAAAATGCATTGTCCCGTCTATCCTCACCACAGAGCTTAGGGGCTTTCGGTACCCATTTCACAGACGAGGGAACAGGCGAAATCACACCTGATCACAGTCAGGACGCAAGCCACGGCCAGCCCTGAAGCCCACACCTAGTCCTTCCAGGATGCGCTCGGAGTGGCTCCAGCGCTCTTTAGGGAGACCAAGTGACTCTGACGATTGGACCGGCTGGCGGTTGCCGCGTGGTACCAGGAGTGCGCTGCGGAGTTCAGCTGACCCACTACGATTTCAACAGTAGCTCCAGCCACACCTGCTCTTTTGTGTGGCTCTTGCTTTTCCTCTCTAACAGGAGGTTAATCTCAGGGCCCCTGTACTCCCTTCCTGCTCTTTAACGGTCACCCCCACCGCTCTCCCTCTTAGAATAAGTGGCGTCCTGCGTCCACCCAGGTCCTTCTGGCTTGACGTGAACTCACTTGGGCACTGTATCTTATCCGCCACAATCTCCAAAATCTGGAGCCCATTGAAAGCAAACACCATTTAGAGTGGAAATCAAGGCACGCTGGACAGGACAGCAGGTCAGGGGACAGTCTCCCGCCTCTCTGTGGCTCTTGCAAGCCCGTCAGATCCGGGGGGTGGTTCTTGCTCGGTCACCGCGCTGCCCCCGTAATTGCGATAGGCTCTTTTGTTATTAAACAGACCCGATCCAAAACAAAAGGGATACTGTTTCTTTTATGAGTAATGTCCTAACTCACTCCTGGAAAAATAAAAAAAGGTTCAAGTCCAAGGTAGGGACTGAGACAGCGCAAGATTTATTACGAAGCCTACAGAAATTATTCCTCTTTCACAGCACTTAAATTGTCTAATTATTTACAGCTGTCGCCAATTCAGCTGTGGTTGTTCATTAAGGGTGTGCGTCTTCTCCTTCTCTAGGGGCAGCCCCCAGAAGCCTCACCAGCCCCACACCAAGAAGGGGGCCCAGGAGGGTCCTGGATGTAGCTGCGGGATCCTCAGCACAGACCCCCTGCTTGGGTCCATTACCCCTCACTGAGAGGGAAATAAAGCTCGGGAGACTGCAGGGAGGGGGCACTGACTTGTGCCCTGCAGAGGAACTTCCTCTGGGAATCCCAGGGTCTGGGTGCCCTTGGGCACCCAAGGGAGGAGCCATGGCAAGGCTGTCTTTGGGAGGTGGTGCTGATCGCTGGACTCTGCTTTTCTGAGTCTGACACGTGGCCAGCCAGGTGGTCTGCTCCGTCACCCCAGCTCTGTCTTCACACCCCTCCACCTGCAGCCCTTAACCCCTCCTGGGTGCCTGCTCTGCACCTCTCACACCCCTCCTGTCTCCTGGCCCCATGTATTTATTCCACTGTAGTTGGGAGCCAGGTGATCATTGGTTTAGCAAGCATTGAGTGGGCACCTGCTGTATTCAGGGCACTGAGCCAAGCAGGGGGTATTAGGAACGAGGAAGGTGTGGTTTATCTCCTCCAGATGGCAGGCTCAGCGCTACGGGACCTTGGTCATCTCTCCCTTCTCCCCAACGCCTAGCGCAGAGCCTGGTAAACAGTAGGAGCTCAATAAGAACCCAGTGAATTAACTGATGAATGGCAGAATTTCTGGCTAGAAGAAACTTTGGTGAAAAGTAGTTCTATTCTTTTGATTATAAATTTTTCTTAAAGATTTTTCCCTGGAATAAGTGCAGACATTCTCATTTTAGAAAAGCTGGAAGACGCTGGAAATTGCCTATAATCCTACCTCTAAGACACAACAGTTGTTTACAGTGTGTTGTATGTCTTTCCAATCTTTTTTCAAATGATGTCACACAGTTTTAAACACAACTGGGATCCTATTATGTTTCCCTTTTTATAACTTGTTTTTAGCCTATAACCTGACTGTATATTAACAATACATTACTCACGCTTCCCACGTCATTAACTTTAACCAAATCATTCTTAACAAATACACAACACTTTATTACACAGTTTTACTATAATACTTTTTACCAGTTGTTAAACCATTTAAAGTTGTTTTTTCTTTTGCTATGGTATATATTGCTCAATTGAACATTCAACTCCTTATGGAAGAGAAAACCGAGACCCAGACAGAGGAAGTGACGTATTCAAGAGTCGTCTCAGCCCCAAACTTGTCCTCCCACACTCTCCTGCGTGGCAAGGAGGCTGGTGCCCTGCAGACCACATTGTCTACTTTGCCATCACAAAGTGAATGAATGGACAAATAGGACAGAGATGTGATAAGGGTCTAAACTGGATTCAAAAACAAAAAGAATCCTTGAATGTCCTATTTGATGGGCGAGGACTGGGTGAGCTTAGAAATACCCACTTAGGACTTTGAAATGGAAGGGGAGGCTTCAGCATCCCTGCTAGCACTTACAGGCAGCACCACCCCAGCAAAACAGAATACAACATAAAGATAAAGACGTAAAGAGAGGTGCTGGCTGGGTGGAGCACGCCTGTATTCCCAGAGACTGCGGAGGAGGATCACAAGTTCAAAGCCAGCCTCAGCAACCTAGAGAGACCCCAGCTCAAAACAAACATAAAAAGGACCTAGGGTGGTGATGTAGCTCAGTGGTAAAGTGCCCTGAGTTCAGTCCCCAGTAGCAAAGAAAATTAAAAAAAAAAGAGACAGGCACGGGAGAGAGAGGATGGGGAGGCAGAATCTGTAGGGGAACAGACACGTGGAAGAAGAGACTGGCAGCAACCTGAAGGCAGGTCACAGTGGGCAACACTCAAGCAGCTAAAATGCCAACAGAAGCCCTGTTCTGACCTGAAGACCAGAGCACGGGGCTATCAGAGCTGACTTCAGGAATAGCACGACCGCCACAATGTGTAGAATACCATCAACATCACTTGACACACAAAGAAATAGGAACATGTGACTGATACCCAAGGTAAAGCTAATTAATAGAGACCGACCCCAACATGGCGGACGGCAGACAAGGACTTCAAGGCCACCATCACAGCCATGCTCAGTGACGTAAAGGAAAATACATAGTTCATGAATAAAAAGGAAAAATTCAGCAGAGAAATAGAAACGAACAAATCCAAGTTGAAAAAAATACAATATTGGACAGTGTGCACCTGACAATTAAGTCGGGGGAATGGTAAAGGGTGGGGTTAGAAAGTAAAAGTGACCAGGACTAAGGTCCCTACCAGCCCTCACAAAACGTCTTACGGCTCCTCAGCTTCCAATTCCTTACCTTTACGGAAATAGCAATGTCTACAATAAGCTTTCTTACTTGATAGCCAAGAAATACTTTGAGTCAGGCTTAGGTTTTCTGTTATGGATAAGACAACCGAGGCTTCCATGGGGGGAACATGATCATATTTATCTGTTTAAGTCTGGTCTTGGCTTTTCTTGACCTCTTCCAATCTGTGATCTGTCCAGGGGGAGGAGAATCCATCCCCTGTGGAAGACAAGCCCAGTTCCATCAGGCCAGGAAGGAGATAGGACTGCGTGATGGGCAGGGTGTGGGGTTGGGATTCTGGGGACCCCAGCTCTAGTCCAGAGTTTGCTTCTTTAAGCTGAAGGATCCTGAGTAGGCCCACCCTGTCTCTGAGTTTCTGTTTTCCCAAATGGGAATTGGGAGGTTCGGTGGAGTTCCGTACACAATGACCTGAAGGTTGGTAACACCAACGGGCAAAGTGACCAAGTGTGAGACAAAAGGGAGAGTGGAGGACTGTGGTGTGGTCACCTGACGACGCTGAAAGACAAACCTGGACAAAGAGTTTGTGGACAGAGACCACCCTGGCTTTCCAGTCTGAGCCTTTTGTGTTAAATGTCCTCCAACTCTGGGCCGGTTTCATTCTTCATTAGAGGTCCGGGCGGCAGCACTGAGGTGGAATTCTGCCTTTGGGAATGCTTTCCCTTGGACGCCGCCTCCACCCTGAAGAGTCCCGAGAGCACCCGATGAATGCTGCAGCCCTGCCCTGTTTCCCATCCTGTGTGGATCCCAGTGTTTACAAAATCCCACTGTGCGCAAGGGCGGTACTGGGCCCTGGGGTACTCCTGAACAGCACCTGGCCTCTTGGTTCCAGCTGGCCCAGCAGAGAGAGAAGGGACAAAGGAAACAAAACTTAGAATGTCAGACATTGCTAGTGCTCTAAGAAACCAAGCGGGACCAGAGGTGCAGGGTGCAGGGTGCAGGGACCCGGGGAAGGAAGGGAAAGAGCGAGCTGCAGGACTCTCCCTGGAAAGGTGAACAGAGTGGATAATGTAGCGATCTGACTCTGCTTTCAGGGAAAGCCCAATCTCCACGTCTGTCCTCCGGGGGTCTCCTGCTGACTCTACCAAGCATGGCCCTGCTGGACCGTGGGTGTTTCATCCCCAAGACGTGTCACTCCGGCCCCATCTACCATGTCCACTGTCCTCATGCCCAGAGTGCCAGGGGAGTCCCCATGTCACTCTGGCCCCATCTACCGTGTCCACTGTCCTCACCCCCAGAGTGCCAGGGGAGTCCCCATGTCACTCTGGCCCCATCTACCCTGCCCACTGTTCTCATGCCCAGGGTGCCAGGGAGTCCACCCAAGGCTCCATGCCCACACGGAGGGGAGGGAACCAGAAGGGTGAACCCATGCTCAGGCGATTGTCCACAGCAGTCCAGGGCAGCTCAGCTGGACAAAAAGACCAGGTAGAGAGCAAGAGGAAGGGAGGATGAGGAAGATCTCAGGAGCAGGAGCATCCCAGGTTTGTCATGTGATATCGTGAGAGTGTGGCTGCTCAGTCTCATCTGCACCCTGCTGGCTTTCTGCCACCAGATCAGTGTTTATCTGAAAGGATTCTGGGGTCAACTTGCTTTAAGAAATGCTGTGAGCTAAGTGTCCCCTGAGGAGAGTCCCTGTGACCTCTGGCATGATAAATGCTCTGAGAGGTCCTACATGAGGAACCTTTGGAGCTTTAATTAGTGCTTCCTAAGCTGATAGGCAACAGGAAGTCTTCCCCCGCACAGATCATCAATTGAACTCCCTCGGGACTGTGCTAGGTGGTGCCCGGGGAGGCCCAGCGCTGGAGTCCAGGATCCTCTTCAACGGGTTCAGTGTGGGCAGGGAGGAGGAGACTGACTGAATCCACACATTTACATTCCTTTGGATTTTGACCTTGTTAGAATCACCAACGTAAAACAACAAACAGGTAAGCACCTATGGTCATCACTACACTGAGACCCCCCTTTGGAGCAAGACCTGTGTTTACATATTTCTGTGACCTTAGGTTGCACAGGGCCCAACACACAGTAGGTCTACAGCACAGCTGCACTAAGGGGGTGAATGAATGAAGTAGTCATATGTAAACACAGGTCTTTTTTCTCCCCCCCCAAAAAAGAATGGCTAATATTTCATTCTTGCTTCCTTGACACTTAATTGTTCACTTACTCACCTATGGAATCTTTATAATGCCCCTACTATGTGCTAGCCTGAATGGTAGGGATGACTGGTACATAACCTTAAGGATGTTTCATTTTAGGGGGTCCCTTCCAGCTCTGGATTCTGCAACTCTAAGACGCTATAATCCCGTCATCTAAAATTCTGTTTTTGTAAGATTCTGTGATTCCTCAACTCCCCCTCCTGAGCCCTAGACATCTGCCTTTATTTTGGATCCTCTGTTGGGCTGGTTATCTAAATAAGGATCTTCTCAGTTCATTTATTTGTGAATGTGTATCAAGCGTCAACAAAGAGGTCACCTCTAAGAAATTTGTAGATTCAGTTCAAGGTCAATTGAAGCTAACTGCATTAAAGCAAGATCTTATCTCTCCCTATGAAATATTAGCCATTCTTTTTTTGGGGGGGAAGAAAAAAGAATTAGGATGAAATAGTTCACATTAAAAAAAAAAGGCTTCATTGCTACATAGATTCACGCATCTGCTCATGTGGTGGCTGCTTAATTGGGCACAGGAGGGAAGCTGCAAGGTCAGGCACAGGGTACGCTGCTTATGGACGTGGCCATGTCAGAGCCCACAGTGGGTAGTCCTGAGGGCTGAGCCTGTTGCCCACTCACCCATAGCCTGCACAGGAGGTGAGGGCAAGAACAACCCCATGTGGGTTCCCGCCTCCTGGTCCAGCACTCTTCTCACTTCCTGAGGCTAGCCAGGCAGGCCAGCAATGACCAGAGAGATGGAACAAGGGCACTGCCGCACCGGCTCCCTAGCTCCACGCATGTCCTCCAGGACTGAGGAGGCTGGTGGCCTCAGCCAGAAGGAGGCCGCACGCCAGGGTAGGACGCCATCCTAGTCTGTCTTGCACTGCCATAACAGAGTGCCAGAGACTGCTCGTTTAGAACAATCAGAAAGGTATTTGGCTCACAGTTCTAGAGGCTGCATCCTGTGGGGGCCTCGTGCCACATCCTAAAATGGCAGGAGGATCACCTGGGAGAGAAGGACAGAGAGAAAGAACGGGACAGAACTCTAGCAGGAACCCACTCCTGAGATAACTAGCCCCAACTGTCCACTCCTGAGATAACTAGCCCCAACCGCCCACTCCTGAGATAACTAGCCCCAACCGTCCACTCCTGAGGGCAGCCAGACCCAATCACCTCTTAAAAGCCCCACCTCCCGGCACTGTGGCAACTAAGTCTCCAACGCTTTGGGGGACACCATTTCCGGGATGCTGGGCTAGAACTGTCTGGATCAGTGTGGGAAACAGGCTGACCACTTCTCTGAGCCTTGGTTCTTTCAACTCTGGGTTAGGCTTGTTGAAGTTCATGACCTCAAAATTAAATTGCCTGAATCCCTTTTGTGTTGATGGTGGTTACTCTTTAGAAAATGTTGTTAATTATGCAAATAACATACTAATGCATTCTGTGCTACGTGATCCACCTATAAATGCAGATTTTCCCAGTTTGATCTCATTTAGTCAGCAACCCTTGCAAAGGAAGGACCTGTCTGCCGTTTTGCAGGTGAAAGGCCCGTGGCTTGGAGAGAAAGGATGCAGGACCCAAGGCTGACGCCTATGTGGGCCCTCCAGGTCCGACCTTGCCCCAGGGAACCCAATGCCCGATCGGCCCGTGGATTTGCAGGCCACGCACACTGTGCAGCCATCTCTTCTATGTGTGTGTGCTACTGTGGTTTTGGGTTTTTATTTCTTTGCTTCAATTATTCTACATTATGCTTTTCACTCAATAATAAGTCTTAGAGATCTTCCCACATCATCTTTTCCTATTATGGGCAATATTTTAATTATTCTCAATATTTTAAATCATTGCTTTTGTAATCAACTGTGCGGCTCAGCTTGTGTGGCCGTTCCCTGCCGGTGGTCATTTGCGCTCTTATTTTTTCCCCCTTTTCTTTCTTTTATTTATTTTTTTATTGGATTTAATGGTTAAGGTTTCAAAGTTTTATTTTGTTTTTGATGGACACATAATGATCGCACAGATTTATGCAGTACGATGCCCTCGGTGATTAAATCCTCAACCCTAACTCAGATCTTCCGGCTGTAGCATCAGAGTTTCAGTCTCCCAAGTCAGGAACAGACACAAGGACTGAGTTCCCTTACCTTCTTACCTGTGAGCAAAATGCAGGTGTGGAGTGACCTACTGAACAAGTCACAGTGGCCACCTGTGGACCAGGGCTGCCAGGAACACCAGCGACACAGACTGCCCACGACTCTGCGGTCATGGTTGACCATCAGAAGCAGAGGCGGATAGATCCCTCTCTCCCAGGCCGGGAACGCCACCGAGCTACCTTGTCATCTCAAGACACCTGAGTCCGAAACTTCCATAATGGTATTCATTATAATTGCATCTTTGGGTAAAAAGTGACCACTTACAACTTAACACTCTTTCTGGGCATACATATTTTTTTTCTTAGAGAGAGAAGGGACAGTGAGAGAGAGAAAGATAGAATCAATTTTATTTAGTTTTTCAGGTAGCTTTGTTTGTTCCAACAGTTAGTTGTGTACCTGGTGCTGGGGTTCGAACCCCCATCCTCACGCATGCCAGGCAAGTGCTGTAACCGCTGAGCCATCGCTCCAGCCCCTGTACATACTTTTAAGAATAAAAGATGACTGCATATGAATAGGTCCTGTGCTTATGTTTCTCTATTAAGATATTCCACCATTGCTGCATGCAGACAAACCTAGATATATTGGAGGGTTTGGATAACTTCAAATATTTTTGAATGGCCTCTTATCACTTAGGATCATAGTCTGTACTGACAAGATCCCTGCAAAATCACAGCCCTGACTAATCCTGCCCTTCGCGCTTGGATACCACTTCTTATCTAAATCTTGGGGCGGGAGTTGCCCTGTTAACTCTATTCCTTGCGGGAGTAGAGACGTGCAAGTTCATTTTAAACCAGAATGGAACAAAGCAGAAATGAGATCAAAATCGGAGCCTTTAGGATCACAGGCACCAGTCTGAGTCCTGCATCTTTAAGCGAGGTAGCCGCGCAGCGATAGCAGGGGCATAATCACCAGTTAGAGTCTGATGAAAGAGTGCAGGTCGATCAGGGTTAGTGCACTTTCAAAAAAAACTGGTTGGAGGAACCTGGAATTAGCACTGTTTGTGTTTGTCCCTGTTTATTTTCCATTTCCCTTGATAAGACTGCAATGGACAGTTGTTCTTGCTCGTCTCCCTTGAGCCCAGGTCCCTCTGGTGGACGCAATGACAAGAGGAGGTGATGCGATGCTTTGCTACACAGAACCAGGCCCAGGAACAGCTCCTCCTCCCAAGTCCCTACCCCTCCTTCCCCATCTCTGTTTTAAGATCTGTCCTACTCAGGACTCTCTCTGGTCTGTGTCTGAAGCCTAGCCCTGGCTAGCTCTAACAGAAAGGGGTTCTTGGGTGCCCTGGCTGGGGAAGTTATTGGACTGGGCCCCAGAACTTAAGGAGGTGCGGCCCCCAGCTAGAGAGCTAGCAAGACCGTCTTTCTCCCTCTTCTCTTCTTGCCCAGCTTTATTATCTCTTCAGCAACAGCTGACAGCAGCCTAACACAACTGCTCTTCTCCTGGACTCCAGAAGTCAGGCTACTTCTTCCCCAGCAAGACTCAGAATCCCAGGGCAGAGTTCTGATTGGTTGCTCTTGAGTCATATGACCTCCCTTGACCCAATCATGGGGTCCAGAGGGAGGAGGTACTGTGATTGGCCAGGCTGGGTCACAGGCCCATCCTATGATGTCAGAAGAAGGGGAGGACAGTTTTCCAGGCTAATGGAAGTGCCAGCTCTTCCTGCATTTCCAGAGTGGTCTGCTCAGAGCCCTCAGGATTCTGGAAAGCCTAAAAGAGGAAAACTCTTTGTTTCTCCTGACCAAATATTTCTAGATGAGCAAAGAAGGAGGTGAGACATTGATATTCGTTGGGTATCTACTCTGGCCTGACCCCGCTGGGCACCTCGCTTTCATTTAATCCTCACAGGTGAGAAGTGAGGATGGAAGAGCTTCGGACTTGCCTGAGGTTGTGCTTGGCAAGTGCTGGAGTGAGGACCCTGGCTCAGCCCGGGCTCCTCGCTTCAGGGCTCCAGGAAAGTTGCTTGTTCTGCTGAGCAGGTGAAGGTCATTGCTTGTCTCTGAAATGCAGCCACCTGCACTTCCTCCCTCCCCTCCATGTGGAGCTGCTTGCACCTCACCAAGTGGGCTTTCTTTCCCTCTCCTGGAATTGGGCCTGGCCCTGGACTGCTTTGACCGAGATGGTGGAGGGGACAGTGTGCCCTCCTGGGCATAGCCCTGAAGATGCCAGGCAGCTCCTCTTTTGTGTTCTGGGGAATCAGCAGCATATAAAGAAGCTAAACAATGAAACGAGGTGGGGAGGAGGACATGGAGAAGCCCCCAGTGACTGAGGCAGCACCTGCTGGCCAAAGGCAGTGGCTGAAGCAACCCGGGCAGAATAACTGCCCGGCTGAGCCCTGCCTTACCCTGACCTGTGGAGCTGAGTCTGTGTTTTGGGGTGGTCTGTTTTGCAGCAACAGATAACAGAAACGCTTGTGATTTTGCCGGATTTTGTTCGCTTGTTGTTTATTTTTTTGCTTTTTGCTTTTTTTTTTTTTGTGTGTGTGTGTGTGTGCTTTGAGCTTGGTGAGTTGGTCCTTCCGAAGCCTGGTTCCTCACACTCTTTGGAAAGCCCTTTTCTCTTTCTTTTTGAAGTGCCCAATCCCGGAGCCTTCCTGTCACATGAATAATGCATCAGAGGAAAGGTCTGAGCCCTTGTGGGTGTAGGGTATCAGCCGGGGCAGGGGGTGGACTTTCACACCTCCCTGTGCGGGTGGCTGGATGGAGGGCTGGGGGTCCCTGTACCCTGGCCTTTCGGGCACTATGTGACATTTAGGTGGCCTTTTCTGGATTGCACTCTCAGGAACATTTGCAACATGTAGGAAGTGTCCACAAGTAGCCAGTTTGGTCCGTTGTCCATCCAGTCTTTTTCTGAGGATGCACGTGCACACACACACACACCTTACACAGTCAACATCATCATGGGCACCCAGTTTTGTGTCTCTTTGTGGTTTTTTCTACACACTACATTGCAAGTGTTTGGACAGGGCCTCTGGGGTGGTATAAAGGCACAGGAGATTCAGATTCAACTCATGTCTATGTCTCTACCAATGGCCCCCCTGTTACATAGTAATGCCAGATGCTTTTCCCATACCATTTTACAAACCTCACCAGGATTCCAAGAAACAGCATTGCTAGTCCTCAGATGGGGAAGCAAACAGAGAGATCAAGTGACTTGTCCAAGGCCACACAGCTGGGATGGGGTGAAGAGAGAACACACCTTGAGTTCTGCTTTCAAACCCAAGACTTGTTCCTCATGGTCAAGGTCCCATGAAAAACCAGGGGACAGGTCCATGACCTCCTGTCACCAGGTGTTGGGGCTGGGAGGCCTTCCTGTTACTCTGAATCCTGCAGCATGTCTGAACTACTGCTGATACCCATGCCTACCTCTCCTGCATTCCCACTGTCTCCATCCCCATCTGGCTACCTACTTAACCTCCATGTTAAATTTGGGGTTTTCTTCTGCCGTGCAAAGCCCGCCCCTCTCCGTCTCAGTCTATCTCTCTCTCTCTCTCTCTTACACAGCTCTTTCTTTTCCCCTCCTCTTGCAAAATGCAAAAGCAGAAATGAGCTGAACCCAGAAGTCTGTAAACACGCTGGCTGGGCTCCTTCTGAGGCTCTGGGTTCCTGGACACAATCTTGAATCCTAATTAAGCCGTTAGAGAAAAACTTGTTGCTGGCAACAGAGTTGGGGGAAATAGTTTCCATCACGCAGTATCTGGAATTGGAATTGGCTCGAAGGCTCCTGCTTGCTGCTTTCGATACCTAATAGGCGGAATCTCAAATGTTATTAATCTAAGTGAACCGTGTGAGACACAGGAATGAGGCGGTGAACAGAGTTATTTGATTTTAGGAAAGAAAACCAGGCAAAGAACATTCTGTATTTGTAACGTCCTGGATCCCCTGCAACAGGCCGTTAGATTAGAAATATGTCTGTGGCTTGCGATGCAGGATTTAATGAAATTACAAGATAAATTGGGAAGCCCCGGCCAAGGTGAAAATGCAGAATTCCTGACACACGCTGCTTGGACTGTGCCCTCTGGGACTGATGAAATGAGCATTCGTGGTGCAAGAAAAGGAGAACATTTGATGTAATTACCAGTCAGTATCGGGGCTGCTCGCAGGCTTGAGTCACTGCGCCTTCGCGGCTGCAGTGCCGGGCCCTGGAGAAGGCAGCCATTTTGCTGAAAAGAAGGCCACGGCCTCTCTCGTTTCCTCTTCTGCTGGGTGTTGATATGGGGGCAAGATGTGATGTCTGGAGCCATGGCATTCATCTTGCAGTTGTTAGTGAATCCATTTAACTTGTTTTATTTTGTTTTTATGTAGCTTCATAAACTGTTCATAAATATGAGCTTTTTTAATAATAATTCATTTAATTAATATCCAAACCTAGACGTTGGCACAACACAGTAGAATAAAATTTGGTTCTTGATGGGAGTCAGTTCCCCAATCTGGACTGTGTTCCATCCAAGGAAGGATGATCCAGGGCCAGCAGTGACAGCAGAGGGAGGCTTGGTGGCATGGGCAGAGGTGGCAGAGGGCCGGTGTGGGGCTCAGGGCTGCATTCTCAGCAGGCTGGCATCCTCGGACACTCAGGAGCACACACTGCCTGGCTTCCTCTGCAGCAAGGTGGGTCAGTGGATGCTCTGACCACGGGAATCAAGGGCAAGCTGGGCTCTACTTCCGGCCTGGCTCTTAGGGACGCCTTGCCAGCCCCCAGCTTTCCCACCCCTCCGTGGCAGCCTTGGGAGCTGTGTGCTCCAGGCAGTGGACTATAGGACAGAAGCTGCCTGGGGCCTGGGATAGCGCTATGAGAAAGGTCACCAGGGCTCCACCGGACCCACCCCAGCTGTGGGACGAACAAGATGCAATCTTGGGCTCATCAAACGTCTGAGATGATCACAGGGTGGACTCCTGTCCTCCTTGATCCATCAGCATCCCTTGGGTCCAGGATGACAGGCAGTCAGGCATGTGTCTGGGCTGGGGTTTGGGCCTCCGTTGCAGTCCCTGATCTGAAGAAGAAAGGAGAAAAGTGGCATTAAGTTCCGACAGTTGCGTGCAAATCCTTGCTCCCAGCCTTACCCACCGCACGTCACTCCCTGGCAAGGACTCACCCTCTCTGAGTCTGTTTCTTCCCCCAGGAAATGAGCACAGTGACCCTGTGTCGCAGCGCGGTGGAAGACTGCACAAAGCATCAAGCGCTTTACCTGACACACAGTAGGTGCTCGTTCAAGGTGAGTAGCTTCCTTCCCTGCTCATAGATGCTCTCCATTCACCCTCCATCTTCTCATTTGTTCCTGCGACAGTATCTATCAAGCACCTACTGTGTGCCAGATTCTGTTGCAGACACTGAGGATGCCATGGTGGACAAAGTGGTCAGAATTCTCTGCCTTCACAGAGCGACACTGTTGGAAAGAGACAGTGTGTGGCTGCGTGCAGAGGCAAGGACCCTAGAAGACCAGGAGTCCCACTTCCTGGTTCCTGGAGCTATCTTGAGCCCCAAGGAGAGAGAGAGCCAGGTCCAGAAGATACAGGAACCATGCTCAGGAGATATGTTAGGGACAGAGGGGACAGCACAGCCCTGAGTGTGGGAGAGAATCCTCACCTGCTCCTCCTGAGCCTAGGGACACTTGGGGACCCTGCTGGCTCAGAAGCCACCCAGGGCCACTCTGCTTCTGTGAAAGGCTTCGTTAACTCAGGTGTCCCTGAAACTGACATGTAAGGATAAGATGATTCCAGGAGCTCCCACGAGAGCCAAGGTGCAGTGCGAGCGGTGGACTTGGCAAAGCGTATTTTGGGTTCCGCCCAAACCTACAAGGATCTTTTAGTCCCCTCCATTTAGGGGGCTCCGGATACCAAAAGGTGCACACACCTTGGGGGACACACCAGGCCGGCTAAGAGGAATGAACTGTGCCAGCTGTCCCTCCCTGTTGGCTGCAGAAGGACAGTTCCGTCCCCCACAAATCCAGGGCACTCTGCCTTTGGATCCCGACCCCGCCTGCATGGAAGAAGGCCCTGGGAGATTTCCCAGTGGGTGCAGAAGTAGCCTGGCGTGGTGCGCAGACCGTGAGCCCCATTTCCTTCCCATGATAACCCATGAACTGGATGTAAACATGCTAGTTTTCCAGTTGAAGAAGTTAAGGAACTTGCAGAAATGCGCACAGCAGGGTTAGAGAAGAGGGCGATTTGAACTCTGGTCCCAGGCTGGTTTTCTCATGGGTCCTGTGCTGGTGCCTCAAGGGACTCAGAGAGGCAAGGAAGTACTTTTGGCTCTGGGGGCCTGAGGTTCCCGTGCACCCCTGAAGCTCAGCCCTAGAGCCCAGCACTCCTGCTCCCGGTCTGGTTGCCCACAGCAGCTGCACCTATGGGGTCCCTGTGCTGTGTGGACCACTGCGCCAGGTGGCCATCGTGTCTCCCCATATCCCTGGGGCTAGTGCCTCCCTCTTAATAAGCAAGGGACACGAGGCTCAAGGGACCCCGGCCCTTCAGCCAAGGACCAAGCAGGAGAAAGAGGTGGTGACGGAAGATGAGCTGTGCTCACCTGGCCAAGGAGAGGTTCCTGGAGGAGGTGGCCTGGGAGTCGAGAGGCAAAAATGGGCCAAACAGGTGGTGGGGCTGGAGGAAGGAGGGGACCCAGGATGACCAGGATCAGGAGTGCACCTGAGGGTCCTGTGGAGTCACAGGTGGAGACAGGGACTCTAGCTCCAGTCCCCCCAGGCTCCAGAAGGGGCAGCTGGGATTGGCCTTCTACCTGAATTATTCTCCTTTGTGGTACAAAGTGTGAGTGTATCAGGGAGGCCATTGGCCGTGTTCTTCTCAGGTGGCTAGAACATTCCATAGCTGGAGGCAGCTCTAGCATTGTGGGCCAGTTGCTCTGGCTCTGCGTCCTTTCCACCTGCTACAGCTGTGAGGCCTTGAGCCATGCTTCACTCCTCTCTGAGCCTTGGACCTTTCACCTGCAAAATGGGAAGCTAGATCCTCTCCCTGCAAGAGTGGCTGGGTTGTTAAAGGGGGACAAACTGGAAGAGCTGCCCCCTCTTCACACAACAGCACCACCACACAAAGAGAAGCCAGACTGGGTCCCCTAGCACTGCAGCCTCTGGCCAGTTGCCAACCCTCCCTCGGGCCCTTGTCTGGGAGATGGGGCAACAGGAAAGCGCGCCTCACTGGGTTAGGGCGAGGATCGAATGAGTCCTGTCTGCAGAGTGCTTGGCACAACACTGCACGCTCAGCAGGTGAGCACTTCCCTGCACTCTTAATCCGTGACTGCCAGTCGCTGCCAGTCCTGTTGGGTGACACATGCAGTGTGAGGTGCCAGCCACTGGGATGCCCCTGCTTGTGCACTTGTCCTTTGCTCTGCCCAGTTTCTCCCCTGCTCTTTAAGTTCACTCACCCCTAAGGCACAACTTAAATGACCTTTGCTCTGGACATGTCCCCTGAGTCAGGGTCCCTGAAAGAGGTGTGTGTGAATTCATGCAGCCTTGGTCCTGATATCTGTCACAAGCGTTGAGTGCAGGATGCATTCTGGTCCCTAAGGTCCTGCCTTCCTCTGAGACCTTGGTGTTGCCAGGCAGGGACAGTGTAGCAAGCTTCTCCTTCAGCTGGTGAAATAAAGGGGCATAGAGTTGCTGCTCCTGTGTCACCTCAAGTCCCAAAAATTACCTGTCATTCTCCTTGTAGACAAGAAATAGTGCGCAAGATACATTCCAGTTAGCCTTTTTTTGGCGGGGGGATTAAAATATGTCAACAACACTTGCTCAGAAAACATGCAAATTCTTGTTCATGCAGAAAACTGGAGACAGGGACAGGGCAGGGCCAGCTGTGAAGTTCAGCCAATTGGCGACCTGATGGCGCTCACCGCTGAGCAGTAATAGTGGTTGAGGAACATTTGGGGATCCACCGTGCTCAGGAGGGTTGGTCTTACTGCTAGAAAATGGAGCCCTTAAGATGGTCTTCGTTTTATAGCTGGGGAAGGTGAGGCTTTGATTGCCTCGTTTCCAGCGGTTGCTGGCTCCTGAGCCCAGTTCACAGCGGCTGCGGCCCAGCGGGGCCCAGAGTGGTCATCTGCGGGCTGTGGGCTGGGAGTGAGCTCTCCGTCTCACACATCTCAGAACCATCGCTTCCAAAGGGTTCAAGTCTTTGCCAGGAACCCTCCCGAGTCTCCCCCTCTGAAGCCACCACGCACTCTCCTGGAGCAGCGGCAGGATGGGGCTGGACGCTTGCCAGCTCCAGAGCCTAGAAACCTGCAGTCTTGCAATCTTGCAATCTCAGGGCGGTGGCGGGGCTCCCGCGGGGCGGGCGCTGGGCGTTCTGCAGGAGGATGTCCCGCTCTGCGCTCTGGTCTGCGCGTCCCTGCGGCAGAGGTAAGGAGACGCGGTTATCTCCAGCCTGCCCCCGCCCGCGCGCTCAGCCGCACTCAGCGAGGCCTGCAGCGCATAAGCAGCGCCTCCAGCCCCCTCGGCCTCCCCCTGTCATCGTGCCCGTCGCGAGACACGTCTGGACATTCGTCTGGCAGGAAGCGTCTCCCTGTCACAGCCCCATTTCCTCGCGCTCAAGTCGGGATCTCCAGTTGACGTGAAGCTGTTTATAATACCTCGCAGTTCCTCCCGGGGTTATCCGTCCCGCCAGACCCCCTTTCCATGTGCCCCCGGGGCAGCGGCAGGGCCGGGCCAGGGAGGGCTGCGGTGGGCTGCGCCCTCTGCGCACGCAGCCAGCCTGGGGTGGCAAAGGCAGCGCAGGCTCACTGCGCGCTTTCCGCACGGGATCAGGCACCACCACCTGCCCTGCCCTGAGCGGATTGGACACCACCACCTGGCCCTGCTGTGTGACAACTGGAGCAGAGGACCCAGCATCGGCTAAGGTGTGGGTGATCAAGCACTGGGCAGCCTCCTGAGTGAGGATGGAAGGGCCCAGGGCATGGCAAGGGGCAGAGAGGCTCTAAGGAGGAAAGGGAAGCGGAACCCAGGGACTAAGCAAATTATTCCTGCATGCCTGTGTTGATTGAAAACACAGCCAGTGAGCACCCACTGGCTTTGGTGTCACCAGCCCTGTCCTCAAGCTGCATCCAGTAGATTGGTAGCAGCAGCTTCCATGCCCAAGGCTTCTCTGTGCTAGATAATGACTGATGACTTCTGCACGTGGCTTACTTAGCATCTGACAGGTGAGAAAATGGAAGCACAGAGAGGTTAAGTAACTTGCCCAAGACCACAAAGGCCAGTGAGCGAGTGGCAGATGCTGGAGTAACACCCAGATCTGTCTAAAACCCCTGTGCCTGTGCTCTCGACTCTGTGCGACTCAAACCAGAGAGGGGTCCACCTTGTCTGAGTCACAGGTGAAGAGCAGTTTCTGGAAGGACAAGAGAAAAGGGTGGTGGACAGGAACTGCTATCCAGAGACTCAGAGAAAGAGGCACCCAGTCCAGGTTCCAGGGCTGGGCCCTGCCATGGCTTAAGGTCTGTGGCTGAGTCCACTCCCACCAGAGCCTGACTGGGTTCTGCTGCTGTTTGGGCACCAAACCCTAGTGTGGGTGAGGCTCTCTTTTCTAGCAAAGAGATAACATTCACAGCATATCACAGATCTTTACCATTTACCCCCTCTATGTCCCCATGTGATGGAACTCAAAAGACACAAGGAGTCCCAGGTCTAATGAGCACCTAGTGAGTAGCACTCTGCAGCAGGTGGGGCATCTGTGATGTGCTGATGTGACAGACACCTCTGCACACTCCCTCAGTCCTCACAGCTCCCCTGGGATAGGACAGGTCTGGCAGGGTCAGGATGGGAACTGGGACCTGCATCCCCTTGCCCATGTCCCTGCATTTCATTTCATTCTTTGTTCTTTTGGTGCTGTTCCTGATGTCACCTTTCTTCTTCCTTGCCTCGATGGTTCCAGGGCCTGTGCTGAACACTGGGGAAGAAGAAGGAGGAAGATGGTGCAGGTCACATTCTCAAGAAGTTCAGAGCTGTGAAGGACACAAATCGGCCAGCCGGCTAGCTGCCTGGGCATAGGAGGGGGAGGGAGGTATGATTTGGACAAGGTTTCAGGCTCCCCACTGCAAAAAGAGAATCCCAGCAGGATTTACCTCTGGTGGTAGGTGGCAGGTGGCAAGCACACAACTGCGGTGCCTGGCAGGTGGGGACCCTGCATATGTGGGTGGCCATGCAGTGATCATGCCACCCTTCCCAGAGATATGGTGGGATCCGCCCCCAAGAAGTGCCAAATGTTTATGTATCAGGTTGTCTCTTATTTATGTTCAGTGTTAATGCTTACATATCACGGGCAGAATCCCAACAGGTCAGAACTAGAGGAGCCCTGAGAGACCTGAAAGACCATCTAATAACCTCTCTGCTCTACTGGACGTACTGTACAGGAAAAGTCAGCATGCAGCTTGAGACGGATGTGCAGGGTGGTTAAACGTTTGTGTGGCCACCAGTGAGCTTTGTATTTGCAGGGGGTGGTCGGGGATCAATTTTATGCATTTTTTTATCTGACTCTTAGTTGTGTATGTGGTGCTGGGGTTTGAACCCGGGTCCTCGCACACACCAGGCAAGCGCTCCAACCATCGAGCCACCGCTCCAGCCCTATCAGTGCATTTTCTATTGTTTGTTTATTTGTGTTCTTGCCTCTCCCATCTTACGATAATAGTTTAGTAGCTCTTGTACACCCTGGGCAGTGCAAAAGTCCTTCAGAGTGATTCAGCTACATGAACTAAGGTTCTACCGTCCTCACAAAGAAAGGAACTCAAATGTAAAAATATATGGAAATGCTCGTTCCAGGGTTCTGGGAAATAGCAAACTACAGGAGCTATGAGCCACGGTCCACCCACAGTGGAAAAGTTAAGATACAAAGGATGCAGCGTACATGTAGTTTGCTGTTGTGTTAGGTTAACTGGTCTTGCTCCACTCTCTCGGGGTCGCGGTTAATGTCAGAAGGATCCAGGTGCCCAGGGGCCACGCTGGGACAGCATGAGCCGTGGAATTAGCACTGCTGGATTACAGCCCAGGGTAACAGCAAATGCCCACGAGTCCCTGTGATGGAAATAAATGACTGAGTAAACCAATAAATGGCAGAGGGGAGATAAATGTTCCTTATGCAGGAATTCACTGATAAGGAAGGAGCCCAGGACCTTGCACAGCCCTCCAGGAGGGGACCTTCACTCCTCTCCCCTGAGCATGGGCTGAGCTTGCTCTCTTCTTTCCAAATATAGGCTCTGGAAAGGGAAAGCAGCTAAGACTGGCCCCAGGGCTGGAGGACGGTGACATGGTGACATGGGCTGTGGAAGGCACAGACCTGTGATGCAGGAGCTGAGGAGGGCACTTCGCCTCTGTGATAACCTCCCCCCAGCTACCGTCCCGTGCACCACGAGAGAGCATCAGATGCACCCGAATTGCAGGACGTTCTCGACACCCCTGGCCAGTGCCCTTCAGAATGGACAAGGATGTAGCCAACGTGTCTGAGAAGCTGCCACAGACCCGCAGGACCTCAGGAGACGTGACAGCTCTGTGCAGCGTGCGAGAGGAACAGGACCTCAGTGGGAAAGCAGGGACTCAGCGAGGCCTGGAGCTCGCTGACAGCCGCACGCAGTGCTGGTTCTTAGTTCTGATCAAATGCCCAGGGCAAGGTCAGATGCTGGCGACGGGGGAGCGGGCGACGGGCACATGGGGACCTTTTGTACTACCTTTGCAGATTTTCTGTCAATCTGAAGTTATCCAAGGTAAAAAGAGTATAAAACTCCATCTTCTGGGGCTGGAGCAGTGGCTCAGCGGTTACGGCGCTTGCCTGGCATGCATGAGTATGCCCAGCACCACGTACACAATGAAGTCTTGGAGCAACGAAAGCCACATGAAAAACTAAATAAAAAATTTGTTTCTTTCCTCTTTCTTTCAATGTCCCCCCCCCCTAAAAAAACAAAACAAAAAAAAAACAACTCCCCATCTACTCTAGAAACTATGAGCAGTGCTTTGTTTAAGAACTCTGTTACCTGACATGATGGACATTAGAAGTGATTTTCAGGGCTGAAATGAGTGGTGACAACTGGGACTGTCACACAGGACCCCTGTGTCCCCACGAAAGCCAGCATGAGCAGTCCCATGTTAAAGGGACCTACTGACAGCTCCTTCCCAGGACCAGATGTGCCTGTGAGGGGCTGAGCCTGGGGCCCCCAGAGTGGGCAGCACGAGCCCTCTCCAGGGGTCCCTCACTCAGGCTGCTCCACTCGCCCCAGCCTGGCAATGAGAAGTGAAGTGGAAATGTGTGCCCCTCTCTCCAGCAGGTCACCGTCCTCCAGGCAGGGGGCAGCCAGCCCCAGCAACTGTCCCTGAGGCCACATTTGCCTGAGCCAAGGAGATTGCTCTTGACTGATGGGCCTGGGAGCCTTGTTCTTGCCAGGAATTAATGACGTGGTGACAGGCGAAGTGTCTTGGAACCAGAGTGGAGTTGGGGGAAGCACACATCCCCATGAGGGTCTCCAGCAGGCCAGAGCCAGCCAGCAAGTGGATGTGAAGGGGCAAGCACGTGGCAGGGTCAGCTGCACTGGGTCACAGCATAAGTGAACCACAGAGCCACCTGTGTGGAGTAATGGCCATCTCCCCACAAGGCTCTGAGCACATGTCCAGATGGTCCCGAGGACGGCCATGCAGAGGTGAGGCTCTGGCTGGCCCTTTGCACCCAGGAAGCTACCTTCAGGATTTACTGGGTTTCCTAAGGGTCCTCCCCATTCATGCTCATAGAAGGTTCCAGAAAGAGGGCTGCTGTGGCCCTTCCCTGCCGTCCCAAGCCTTAGGGGCACCTGTGCAAGCTAAAGGCCCTTGCCTTTGTTGTCAGCAGGAATCACGAAGGTCAGCGTGCCCTGGGATCTGCAGCTCGCCTGCTGCACACCCAGCAAGACCCTGAGGGCGACGACGGTGGCAGAGAAGCTCGGTGGAGCCTGCCTGGCACCCCACGCGGCTCCTCTCATTTCCTTCTCCTGGGAACTCTCAGAGGCAGTGCTCAGAGAGGTTGCCCAAGGCCACTGGCTGTGGAGGAGCCGACTCTCCATTCATCCAGTCTAGGAACTTCGTCCGGTGGGTGAGTGACAATCCCTGTAGTCACAGGGGCAGGTCACAGAGCAGGCATGTTTGACAGGGCCAAACCAGGACACAGTCCCAGATAGGTGGTAGCAGGGGTCACTGAGGCAGCACAGCGGCTCCCGCCAGGGGAAGCAAGTGAGAGAGTGGGGAGGTGGGGGGCAAGGAGGGGTGCGGCAGGGCCGTGCCACCTGTCGGAGGGCACAGTGACACTCAATGGGGCCCACTGGCCTCTGCAGCAGCCTGAGGCCCTTTCAGGAGTCCGCTTGATCCAAACTATTTTCAACATAAAACTAAGATGTCATTTGTGCCTTTGATTTTTGTAATTTTTTTTTTAAAAGAGAGGGAGAGAAGGAGAGGGAGAGAATCAACTTTATTTTTTCATCTGGATCTTGTTTTCTGACACTTAGTTGTGTACGTGGTGCTGGGGTTTGAACCCAGGTCCTTGCGCATGCCAGGCAAACGCTGTAACCACTGAGCCACCGCTCCAGCCCTCACCTGTGCCTTTGTCATTGTGTTGACAGTTGCACTGGTGGTGTAAAGCGTCAGGGTCCTGGGCGTGGGACGGGTGACCCCAGGATGGAGTCGCAGTCACTGTGTGCTTTCCACCACCCACGTGCAGAAAGATGTAAACAACCAAAGCAGGTTTCCCTCCGTCCCCGAGAGAGCAGTGCAGTTCCCCAGCTGGGGAGTGCGGGCACAGGGCTTCTGATAACCCAGAGCCGCGTCGACCCGGACTCCGCACGAGCCAAATGAACACTGGCAGGTAAACTCTTGCTCTTCAGTCCTGGGCGTTTGGCAAACACGTGTGAGACTTTCTTGAGGTGAACCTGTCCCTCCAGGGAACGTGACAAAGTCTTTGCAGCCAATAAAAAACTTTCCAAGGAAAATTTCAACCTTGGAAAATATGCATCTATGATTATGAACTACCAAATACAAAGAGAATTTTTTTAAGAGAGAGAGGGACAATGAGAGAGAGGGGGAGAGAGAGAAAGAGAGAGAGAGAGAATCAGTTTTACCTAGTTTTTCCTGTGGCCTTCATTGCTCCGACACTCCCTTGTGTATGTGGTGCTGGTGTTTGAACCTGTGTCCTCATGCATGCCAGCAAGTGCTGTAACTGCTGAGCCACCACTGCAGCCCCATAAAGAGAATTTTTTAAAAGCAACTGGAGGTGATATTGAATCAAATGAAGTTGTTTGGTGGCATATAACGAAATGTGCCAACATTTGAAATCTGCATGACCCCGTGAATTGGTGTTTTCCAAGCGACCAACGTGTGAGGCTGCAAAGACAGGGATGGTGAGGATCTAACACTCGAGACACACCGGGACAACTGAGCAGGACAAAAGTTTCATTGATATGTCTCAGATCACACATTGACATTTTAACTCACATTTATTGAGCGTTGGTACAGAAATCAAAAAGAAAGATTCGCAATTGTCTGAGAAAGCAAAGAAAACACTTCTCCCGTTTCCAACCGCACATCAGGGTGAAGCTGGATTTCTTCATGTATTTCAATCAAAGTAAGTCATCATGACGGCAATTGTGGCGGCAGATTTGAACATCCTTCATCTTTATTACACAGGAGTCAAAGCGCTTTGCCAAAGTGCAATACAAGGCCACTTTCCTTGCTCAACCTTTTGTTTTAGGAAAACACAGAGGTTTAAAAGTGTTCTATGGGGGCTGGAGCAGTGGCTCGGTGGTTAGGGCGCTTGCCTGGCATGAGCAAGTATGCAAGTTCGAACCCCAGCACCACGTGCACAATGGAGTCTCAGAGCAGTGAAGGCCACATGATGAAGAACTAAATAAAAAAATTGTTTCTTCTCTCTCTCTCTCACTGTCCCTCTCTCTTAAAAAAAAAAAAGTGTTCTGTTAGCATGCACAAGCTTATGTCTTATTTTATTTTATTTTTTTAAAGAGAGGGGGATAGGGATTGGATCAGTGGCTCAGAGGTTACGGTGCTTGCCTGGCATACGCAAGTACATAGGTTCAAACCCCAGCACCACGTACACAACCAAGTGTTCAAGCAACAATAGTCACGTGAAAAACTAAATAAAATTGATTGTCTTTTCCTCTCTCTCTCACTGTCCCTCTCTCTTAAAAAAAAGAGGGGGGGACAGTGAAAGAAAAAGAGAGAATCAATTTTATTAAATTTTTCCTGTGGTTTCACTGCTCTGACACTTCATTGTGTACCTGTGCCGGGGTTCAAATCGTGTCCTCATGTATGCCAAGTAAGTGTGGTAACTGCTGAGCCATTGCCCCAGCCCCTGATATCTATTTTAAACAAAGGAATAAAGACATTTTTTAAAGTTCACTTTTAATTTGTAACATGAAATTTAATTTACAATCACGATCCCACAGTTCTGGACAGGACCAGGCTGGGGAAGCCTCTGGGGCTTTGAAAACTGTCAGCTGGAGCTCCTAAGCCACAGCTCCGCCTGCCCACTTTCTAGAGTTGACAGAAGCTCCTCTCAAAACTCCCTGATCCTTCCTGACCTGTGCTCCACTTTTCTCCCCTCCCTGACTTCTCGCAAGAGCATCAACGGATGTTTATGCTGTTTGCCTGGGTCAGTTTCCAGGCTGCAGGAGGTGCTTCCAGGGGGTCAGGGCACCACTTTTTTGGCTCCTGTCATTGCCTCTGAGACCTGGTATCCTGCAGGGTCTGCGTGTTGCTGGACAAATGGTGTGACTGAAGGACCCCACCCTTCCCCAGTGAGGTCAAGGTGTGTTTCGCATTGAAGGGCTATGTGTTGGCTTGATGTGGGAGGAAAGCTGAGGGCGACTACTATTTTATAATGATAGGACTTTGAGCAAGTCACCTGGGCCCCATCTGGGTGCGGAGTAGCACACCTGTTTCCTCCCAGACTTGGACCGTGGCACGTGCATGTGCAGGAAGCCCCAGGAACAGAGAGTGGCCTCCAGGAAGGACCACCCATCTCACTCAGAGCCCTTTTTCCTCCCTTCCCCTAGATCAGTCCTGTTCTGTTCTTTGGTTGGAAGGTTGCTGACCGCTGGCTGAAATCCTAAGGTCATGGTCCCTCAGCTAAGGGACCCCTTCTTTCCTATGTGACGCAGTGGAAATGCGTCCCTGCCAGGCACTCATTTTAACCGAAGCCAAATTGTAGAGGCTTCACAGGGTCAGGGATGGTGGACTGGTTCCCAACTCCCACCCGCAATTCGTACTTTGTAAGTTGTGATATGGAAAGAATCCTCATAAATCTGCATCAGTTGGGTGGGTTACAGATCAAAAGACAAAAATAGTTCCAGAAGCTGCCTGGGGTCTTCAGGTGCAATAGTACGCGGGCCTGGGCTCTGTGACCTGAGTCACCTGTAGACGGGGAGTTCAGAAGAAACCAGAGTTGACAATGGCTCCGAGAGAAAAGTGACCCTGGGGAGTCCCTGTCGCCTTGGGAGGGCAAAGAAACAAATCAGGCCACCCCTGTAGTTGTGCAAAGAGGGCCTCTGCATTCTTGGTGCCTCCTGATGCAGAGGCTGGAAACGGGCAGCCTGTAGACCGTGAGAGCGCATGCCAGCTTTCGATTGACCTTGCCAGTGTTTTAAAACATGGGAAAAGTTTTACAATAATGATAATAATAAAAGATTTAGGCTTCTCTTGAAAACTCAGCAGATCTGGGCACCCTGGAGCCCATTTCCACGTGTGGCCATACCTATGGGAACTGTGCCCTCCGGATGGGGCTTTCTCAGGGTCCCAGGCTTCATTCTCTCTCGTCTCACTCTCTCCTCTGGGGAGTGTGCCCACCCCTCTGCATGCTGAATTCTCTTCTTTCAAATGCATTCCCACTTCCCAGTCTGGAGTCGTCCCCATCAGAAGTGGCAGTGCTGGGATTTGAACCCACATCTTTACCCTGTGACTCTGTGGTTTCCCACCCCTCTCTATGGCAAAGGGCTAGAGGCTTGCGGAAGGAGGATCAGGCTGGGCGGGAGGTGATAATCCTAGGCAAATGCTCTGCCTAAAACCAGTACATTCCCATCAATGTGCTGGTGGAAACCTGAGTCTCCTTCCCCTGTGTGGGGTCAGGGGGGAGATGCGCAGTGCCTCAGCAGCCCTGGGTGAGCTTCCATCTGAGATGGGACTTTACCCAGAGACTGGTACAGTTTTCAGCTAAACCTGCAGCCGTGTTTGAGGGAGACTACAGTGTTGTTTCTGGATTTGTGTATGTACCCCAAAGCTTGTGTGTTGACACATGGTCCCCCTAGAAGCCTGGGGCTTGGAGGCAAGGACCGGGAGGCGAGAGCTCTGATCTCGTCATTTGGTGGATTCACCCACTGATGGCTGGAGGGACTGCTGGGAGGTGGGACACAGCTGGTTAGGTCACTGGGGAGTGCCCTGGAAGGGGTCATCTTGTCCCTGGCCCTCTATCCCACGTCCCCAATGCCCTGAGGTGAGCCGCTTTCCTCCACCAATGCCCTTCGGCCAGGTGTGTCTTCCTCAGTGCAGCTAACCACGGACTGAATTCTCTGAAACTGAGCCAAAAGAAATCTTTTCTTCTCCAAATTGTTTTTGCCAGGTGTTTGGGCAAGGGAATGAAGAGTTGACTACTGCAGAGATCTAGAACGTTCAACAGTTGTGCTAAATAAACCGAGGAGGGGGCTGGGTCCTCCCCCAACAAGCCATATAGAGAGCTGCAACTTCCTGTTCTGGAAAGTTCTTCTGCCTATTTCTTCAACATTGGTTATGTGAGTTAAGTAACCACACTGAAATTTCATCTCTGCGTGCATCAGTTAGGAAGACAAAGACTAAGTCAGGTAACTCAGCAGAGGGAATTTAATACAGGGAATTAGTTACAAAGGTGTTGGGTTGGAGGAGCTGAAACCCCAATCAGGGACCACCAGAGTTTAGCCGCAGCAGGAAGTTGCCACCCTTCCCAGGGCAGGAGAGAGAGGGGAGAGCTATTGGGCCCCTCCCTTCCCTCGCCTCTAACCTCCCGCCAATCATCCGGGGATCCCTGGAGCACGTCAGTTGCAGGGGGAAGGCCCCTGAGAAACAGCAGAGCAGGGGAGGCAAAGAAGACCTGAGCGCAAACCATCCCAAGGCCAAGGGCAGAAATGCATCTGTTGGGTCCAGCGTTGGGTGCTTAGAGCCACCCAGAGAGCCACAGAGAAGAGCTGCTCGGCAAGATTCGGGGTGCCCAGTGAGGGAGCACCAGGGGGGAGATGGTGCGGAGCAGTCTCACGGTTGGTCTCCACTCGCTCCTTGTTCTGCCTCACCCCGCGCTGCTCCTGGCACCCAGAGGTGAAGCCGAATTTGCGTCCCCGAATCCCGACTGGCCTGAATGACTGTGGGGCTGGGTAGATTCCGATGTTGATATATTGGACGTTGGAGGAAAACGTGAGTTGTCTTGAAATGCCTGCTCTCGGATTCCTTTAGCATCTGGTCATCACGCTCACTGTTCAGCTAAGTTACCCGGAGAGGCCACATGCATGACTTGGTTAATTGCCCAGCTGAGCAGGCCGCTGACAGCCAAGGTAGCCCGCCAGCCATGTGGGTAGATTACCACGGGCATCTAGCTTAGTCAGGCTGACGACTGACCCTAACCAGGACCACCTAGTCAAACCCAGGCAGAAAAACGGGGAATAATAAACACCGTTGCTTTAAACCACTGAGCCTGGGTCTTCTGTGGCAGTCAGGAACTGTAGCATGGGGGACTGTGTCCCCAGCTGGAATGGCTCAAAAGCATTCACATTAGCAAATGTTTACAGGGCCCCGACTTTGCCAGGCTCAGGGCGGGCCAGGTACTCTCTCTTGGACCCTGACGTCCAGTACAGAGAGTTGACAAATACGCAAACCACAAAGCGTGTTCTCCTGTTTCTCAGGTGGTCAAGATCATTGCTCTTTCCCAAACGCTTGCCCTGGGCTGGTAGGAGTTAAGTTCGAAGGTACTTTCCCAGCCCCCTGCCCACCACACCCACATCGAGCCCTTTCAACATAAACAGTCCCAGGCACTGCTGGGGCAGGGAGGCAGGGGTGAACAGTAGGGACCTCTCACCTCGGTGCAGGGGAGAACGGAGAGGTCAGCTGATAATTACACAAGACAGCGCAAAATTGTGGCTGATGAGCCTGTTAAACTTGCAGGTCCTGATTTGCCGTGTGACTCTGGAACACTTGCTCGACGTCTCTGAGTTTCAGCTTCCTGCTCTGCAAAGCAAGAAGAGCAGGGCCTCTTCTACCTACCCGCAAGGCCATGCCTAGAGCTGAAGGGGAAACAGAGAGGCTCTTCCTGGGAGAGGAAACGCATCCTGCAGACGCAGGGCTTGCAAGGCGGGGCTGAGAGTGAACCTCTGCTTCCTTGCTTGTGTTTATGAAATCAGTAAGGACTGGAGTCCCTAAAGGCTGAATGTGAACTGGAGGAATTCCAATTAAAAAGGCCAGAGGATGGTTTCCCCCCAGAACCAGGCAAACGGAACCAAAAGCCCACATGGAAAAATAAACCAGCAAAACATCTGGAAAAATTCTGAAAAAGAAGAATAGGGAATGTGGGGAACGGGTCCTGCCTGACAGTAAAACAGAAAGGTAGGCAACCAAACAACTGTCTGGAGAAACTCACGAGAGCAGCAAAGACAGGAAGTCCTCAGTGGAGACAAATCCACGCAGAAACAGTAAATAAAAGTCACGTCTCCAGGGGCTGGAGCGGCGGCTCAGTGGTTACTGCGCTTGCCTGGCATGAGCGAGGACGCAGGTTCAAACCCCAGCACCACGGACACAGCAGTGTCTGAGCAGTGAAGGCCACGTGAGAACCTAAGTAAAAAGTAAAATTGATTCTCTCTCGCTCTCTCACTGTCCCTCTCTGTTTTTTTTTTTAAAGTTACATCTCAAATCAATGGGGCCAAATGAATTATTAATTAAATGGTATAAGGACTACTGATGAAGAAATAATAAAAGGATTGAAAAAGTAATCTGGATCAAATCATTAAGTGTGAAAAAGAAACCGTAAAAGTACTAAGAGAAAGTGCGGGAGAATTTATTTCTATAACTTTGAAGTAGAGAAACCTTGTGTGACACACAGCCTAGAAACCATTAAAATTCTAATAAATGTAGATGCATAAGGGTCCAAAATTTCTTCAAGGGCAAAAACCATCAGAAAGAAGTCAAAAGACAATCTGGCCAAAAACACTTGAATCTGGTACTGCGTAGCAGCAGCTAATGCCTCAAATACAGAAGTCCTCAGTGGCTGATTATAAAAGGATAAATAGCTCAGGGGACAGCCGGAGAGGTTCTGAGGAGGTGGAGTAAGAGGAGAGGCAAATGGCTTGGAAGTGGACAAAAATGCTCAAATCCAACCACAGTAGGAAAGCCTCCAATTAAATTAAAATAAGACATGATCTTCCTCCTTCAGAACAGCAGAGAAAGCTTGCAAAGCCCTGGGTTGTCCGGGGCTGGGAAACCGACCATCTCATACACCGGGTGTTAAGCTCAGGGCGGGGCTCTGAGACTCTCTGCGTTGATGCTGTGAGCGGGGACTTGTCCTACAGATGAACACTCTTGTGCGAAACGGTGGTGTGCAGTGCACTTGCTACAGCACTGTTTATAGCTATAAAAATGAAAATAAACTGAATGCACCAAAAAGAGCAATGAATCCCAACAGCTCAGATCCTGAGGCGGGAGGATCACAAGTTGAGGCCAGACTCAGCAACTTAGCAAGGCCCTTGGCAACTTGGCAAGACCCTGTCTAAAATTAAAAAATAATATAGGCTGGAGATGTTGCTCAGTGGTTAAGCAACCCTGGGACCAAAAATAAATATGTGAAATGAATTTCCATGCAATAGAATGCAGACTGGGACGCTGTTTATGTGCTGATATGGAACTTTCTCCCAGGAAATTTTAGGGAGAAAGGCATGTGACATACACACAGGGAATATCACTACTATTTGCATCAAGACAGGAAGAAGGAACACAAATCCATTTGGGGGTGATGTCTCTGGAAGGACATGCAAAACATTGATAACTTGGGTGATCTCAGGGAAGAGGGTTGGGATGCAGGAGTGAAGAGTTAAGCCCCCTCCCCCCATGAGCTTCTGCACCTGAGCATGTATGTACTGCTTCAGAAAACAAGCATTCAAACCCAGGCTGAAATTCAGTGGAAAGCAGAGGCCCAATATCGATATCGTTGTTCTCCCTGTTTTGTGGACTGGTAGTTGCACCTGCTTTGGTGACTTGTCGGGACTGCCAGTGGGGGCTGCAGTGGTGAGGATGAGGTTAATATGAGAACCGGACAAACTCCATCTTGTCCAGAGCACTCACACAGAGAGCTGCATGACCTAAAACTGCCTTTATTGGGAGACACTACAAGGCTATAAAAACAACTTAAGAACGGAAACTCATGGCCGGAGCCAAAAGAAAACCTTGACAAACAACTACCTATAGGGTCCAAATGTCCTTGTGGTAGAAACACAAAAACCCCTAGGCCCATAGCCAACAACAGCAAAGGTCACGGTCTCCCACCTGCCTTCACCCAATCCTGGAACACCAAGGCTTGTAACTCCCAGCTTGCAGAATTTTCCTTCATAAACCCTGACTCTATGAATCTCAGAGCCGCTCTCCTCCACCCGCTGTGTCGGAGTGCTGGACGGTGGATCGAGCTCGAGCTTGTACTCAATAAACCCCTATGTGGATGCAGCAGAAGCCGGGCTCTGTGGTGGTTGGTTTGGGGGCCTCATGGATCCGGCATAACATTTGGGGGCTCGTCCGGGATCCCTACAACCCACCCCCCCAGACCCTGGCCCCGAGGGATTTCTTCTTTTTGCTGGTCAGTAAGTCTCTTTCTCTGTAGTGTCCTTGTCTGTCTGTCTTTACTTTTATTTTATGTGGCACGCCGAGTCTGTAAAGTCTGTATGTGTGACAAAGTTGGTCATGGCGGACGCGCTGGAGGACCAAGGTCACGGGGAACTGGAAGACGTTCCAGATCCCGTCTGTAGCGGGGGCCACAAGCCTCTTACTGGAGACCGGAGAGTCTCGAATCTGGACGGTGTTTGGTTTTATTGATTCTGGCTCTTCTGGACAAAACCAAGGGTCGCTCCCTCATCTGAAAACCAAACTGTCGCTGTTTTTAAGGTGTTGCTTGTCTAAGTGGGGTTTGTGTTTGTTTCGCTTGTTGTGTCTGTAATTACTGTTCTGACTCTTGATCTGACTGTGACGGACGAGATGGGACAGATCCCCTCCTCCCCTCTAGACCTGTTTGGCCCATTGGGAGGCGGATGTGGCGACTGCTCGCAACAACAGCGTACAGGTTCAAAAAGGTAAATCTGTAACTTTGCAGATCCGAGTGGCCTGGAAAAATCAGCAACTGGGAAAAACACTGATAGGCCAAAGTCTAATTCTTTAAGATTTCTTAAAACATTGCTATGCCTATCAAGGTGATTTCCGGTGTCTATGTGTTATATAGTTTAAAGTAGGCAAACTAACGAAGGCAGGCAAGTTAACCAGTGCTATCTGCTATCTTTTAAACATTGTTCATTTTAGTTTTTTTATTTTTTATTTTTAAAGAGAGAAAGACAGTGAGAGAGATAGAGAAAGAGAGAAACCACTTTATTGAGTTTTTCACATGGCCTTCATTGCTCCAACACTTAGTTGTGTACGTGGTGCTGGGGTTTGAACCCAGGTCCTCATGCTTGCCAGGCAAGCGCTGAAACCTCTGAGCCACCACTCCAGCCCAATATTGTTCATTTTAAACCTGGCTTACATTTGTTTTAAATGCATAGAAGCTCTATCATTACTGGGTTGCATTTATAAATCAGTCTTTAATCACTGGTACTGTTTCCACTTGGCAATTTCAGTTTCTGTTTTTTTACTGTTTTGACTTAAATCGTATGAACCATAGTATTTCTCACCTTAAAGTAATTGGGAACATTGGAAGTTTCATAAGGATTGTATCAGAATGCAGGTCTAAGAAAGGGTCAACAAGCAGGAAAGAAATAGAGTGTCTAAATAAGTTGCAGAAGGTTTGTGGAAGGTAAATCTCAGAAGCTTGTGTGTGAAAACAGGGGAAAAGAGAGTAGTGATGTCTTAAAGTAAAAATGTCTGGTTGTGTCAGAGGATGATAGAAAAGCTCTACTTTAGGGTATATAGTAAGTTGTAGAAGGCTCAAGGGGATGTGAATTTTATTTGCCTTGGTTTATGATACCTGCAAATAACAAGTTTGAAAAGAAACAAGTGTGTTGAAAAGTTGACCATATTAGATCAATTCTGGTGGATTTATTCATAAAGTGAAAAAAAAAGAGTTGTGGATCTTAACTGCAAAATGTTTCTGTTAAAATAAAATAGTAGACTTCAAAAGGGAAAAAAGACTAAAAGCCCTGTGTTATTGCAGGTTTATGGTGATCAGTTCAAGTCAATGTTTCTTATGTGAAATATATTTGCCAGTAGAAATGAAAATTGGAAAAGATTGTAAATAGATCAAATGATTTCTCTGTATTCAAAGGTTAAATTTAGTTAATATAAGGACATCTATATAATTAATACTGGCTTTGTTGTGTATTAGATTTATTCATGTCTTTCAAGTATATAAATTCTTTAAGGTGTAAAATTTAGGGCAGCATTTTATCAAGTGGATGTTTCCAAACTAAAGTTGTTTGTAACAATGGTCCCCTTCAGGTTTATATGGAAACAACAAATTTAAGTATGTATTTATTTATGTCATTTAATATTCTGTAATTGGATTAGAGTAACCTGACTTGACACTGGGATAAAAATTTAACTGTATTTTTATAAATAAAAAGGAGCACTCTTAATGTTTATTTGATTCATGTTTGAGATATAAGGCTGTGTGTTAAATACTTATATAGACTCAGGAAAACCCTACAGCCTTTCTGGAGAAACTCAGGGAGGCATTGAGAAAACACATCATCATGGACCCTGAGTCCATAGAGGGCCACATAATTTCAAAAGACAAATTTATCACTCAGGTGGCCCCAGACATTCAGAGGAAATTACAATAATTGGCACATGGCCCTGATCAATCTTTAGATAACATCTACTAGCTTGCAACCTCTGTCTTTTGTAATAATGATCAGTAGGAGAGGAAAGAAAGCGGACATAGAGACTGGAAAAAGCTGAGGCACTGACTGGCTATGACCCTACAAGGAGTAAGCTTCCAGGATAATATAGGAGAGAAATGGAATGGACCCCAAGCCACAAAAAGGACTTATGTCCATTGTGAGAAAGGGGGACATTACCTGCGGGAGTGTCCACAGGCCAAGCACCAAGCGACCAAGGCCTTATCCTATCTGTCAAGGCGATCACTGGAGGAATAAATGTCCCCAGGGGTGCAGGCCCTCACACAGGCCTGACAGGGCCGAGATCGGCCTTTTAGGCTCTGTGACTCCTATGGCTCTGACTCCTATTACCACCCATGAACCCCAGATATGCTTCTCCATGGAAGCCAAAAGGTCAGTTTCCTCTTGGACATTGGCGCTAGCCTTTGTACTTGTCTCTTACCCTGGATCCCCCTCCTAATATTCTGACAGTGCAAGGAGTGTCTGGAGGGCCTGTATCTAGAAACTTGACTCTCCCATTAAGTTGTAAATGGGTCAGGACGATGTTTTCTCCTGCATTCCTGATAGTCCAAAGAGTGTCCTTCTCCTTAAGGGAGAAATTTACTTTCAAACATTCAAGATTCCATCATGATAAACCAAATGGGGAATGGCCTTAAGGTAATTAATGAAGCAGACATTCTCCTCCACTCTATGATGACTAATCCTTATATTCTGTCATTCGAGGTCCTAGCTACTGCTATTTAGTTTACAGTATTAGATGTCTTTTTCTGTGTATCCCTAGACTTTCAATTACAATACATGTTTCTTTAAGGAGCTAAATAACAGACCTGGTTTTTCCCTCTCTTAAACTCAATGTTAATTTTCATTCTGACATTAACTTTGTGATATCTTAGTTCAGCAGATCCACTCCAACTTAGAATCTGTTGAACTCCCGATTGTGATGAAGATGGAGCCAATCACGAGCACTCCAGATGACCTCTACCAGAGCTCCTTATTCAACCCAAACATTCCCAAGGGAAGACCCAAAACTGCTTGCCCCTTGGTGCCCCTTTTTTCAGCCAGAAGTAATCAGATCGATCGTTGCCTGAACCCCCAAAGCAGTTTGAGTTTCCCTAAACAGGGGGGGATGAGGCAGAAAGTGTTAGGCAGTCAGTGTAGGCAGAATAATGTGGGTCAAAGAGGAGAAAATTAACTGATGGTCATCTTTCCTGAGAGGGCCTTGACTAGGCCCATGATTGGGACCTTTAAGTAACAAGAAGAGGGGGGAATATGAGGATGAGGTTAATGGGAATGTGAGGATGGGGTTAATGTGAGGACCAGACAAACTCCATCTTGTCCAGAGCACTCACACAGAGAGCTGCATGACCTAAAACTACCTTTATTGGGAGACACTACAAGGCTATAAAAACAATTTAAGAATGTAAACCCATGGCCAGAGCCAAAATAAAACCTTGACAAACAACTACCTATAGGGTCCAATGTCCTTGTGGTAAAAACACAAACACCCCTAGGTCCATAGCCAAAAGCAGCAAAGGTCACAGTCTCCCACCTGCCTTCACCCAATCCCGGAATGCCAAGGCTTGTAACTCCCAGCTTGCAGAATTTTCCTTTATAAACCCTGACTCTGAGTCTCAGGGCCGCTCTCCTCCACCTGCTGGGTCGGAGTGCTGGACGGTGGACCCGGCTCGAGCCTGTACTGAGTAAACCGCTATGTGATTGCAGCGGACGCCCGGCTCTGTGGCAGTTTGTTTGGGGTCTCATGGATCGGGCATAACAGCAGGCAGCTGACCTGAACTCAGGAGGAGGACGCCAAGAGGATGCTGGATACCTAGGTGCGTGGCTTATGCCGTGCTACTGTAGGAATTTACGACGAAGCCGGATGCTTGCAGAAGTCCCGTGTTGACGGCAACGGTCGTTTTCTGGTTGCTATTGTAACAAATGCCACAAACATAAATTATACAAACAGTCTCTGGTCTTCCTGATGAGAAGTCCTCAGGTGGAGGTGCTGGATCCCTCTGGAGGCTTGGGGGTCTCCATTTCCTTGTCTTTTTTTAAACTTCAATCAGCCTCCTGCATTCCATCCCCGCCCTCCACCTTCAAAGCCAGCAGTGGGGCATCTTTCAATCTCTGCCCATCTGACTGTGGCCTCCATCTCTTTAGGACCCTGTAAATATCTTGGGCTCACCTGGGCTATCCAGGCTGATCTCAAGGTTCTTAATATCCTCACGTCTGCGAATCTCTATTGCCATGAAGCCCGATGCTCACAAGTCCTGGGGATTGGGGCATTGCCTGTCTCCACCACACAGTACCAGGGCCCTGAGGTGCCTTGGGGTCCACAGATGGTACTCAAGCAAGCAGCTGAACTGTCAGGGCTAAGCAGGTTCCCTGAGTGACAGCCACTTTGCCGCAGTCCTGGCTGTGTGAGCTGGACAGGCCTCTGGGGGTAAATGAGGAGAGGGGTGGCACCACCTGGCACAGATGGATACAGACATTGTGGATGGAGAGAATGCCATGGGGTGTAGGCCAGAGACCCCTGCAGCACTGAGCGGCCCATTGCCAGATGCCAGGAGGGTTGAAGTCCGTGGTTTGTGGGAGCCCCACTCCAAGACTGGCCCAGTTGAAAGGAGTGGTGTCATCCAAGACCACCCCCCTTCTGGAACAGATCATACCCAAGGCTCCCCAAAGCCATCCGGAGCTACTCGTAGGCTGAGCTCTGCTGCCCCATCCTCCCCCAACAAATCCTTCCATAGACGCAGCCATCTGGGTCAGCTTCCCTGATCAGCCTCCTTGAGGCCTATCTCTGGAGGACCAGGGAGACCAGGGGCCCCCCATGAAGGTTTGCCCAGGTTCTGACCTTCCATGGGGAGGTGCTGTGGCAGGAGCAGGCAGCCTGGGGCTGGAGACGTCCCTTTCTTCTCCCTTTGAGGCCAGGGAAGGACGGAGAGGTTGAAAGGAGGGTGGAGTGAAGGCCTGGTCAGCATAAGGGCCATGAGGTTTGGCCTGAGCCGGCCTTCTACCTCTGACCACCTCCCTCCAGGGGCAGGCTCCCTGCTCACCTCTTGGCTGCCTCTCTCACCCGCTGCCACACCCTAGGCGGGCACACAGGACCTTGCTGAGCCATTTCCTCCTGATGTCTGAGTGGCTCACTCCATCCTTGCCCAAGTATCAGGGTCTCCAGAGGCCAGAGGCCTGCCCAGGCCACCAAGTCTGTGACTGTACCCTCTCCAGCACCCAGGGCTCCCTTATAACATCTGTCACTTTCTAATGCACTCCTGCCCTGGCACCATGATGCAGTACAGCAGACTCACTTTATCACACACGGTCTCACGCTGACCGTAGCACACACGGTCTCACGCTCACCGTAGCACACGCGGTCTCACGCTCACCGTAGCACACGCGGTCTCACGCTCACCGTAGCACACGCAGTCTCACCGGCGAGCCCCTTCCTTTGTCTTCTGTTTGATTTGCTTGCACATCGGGCTTTGCACAAGGGTGCTTAGCATATAGAAGGGGCGCAGCAAGCATCTGTGGGATGAATGGAGACCCGGGGTTTCTCTGACCACAGGCTCAGGAGGTGAAGGACAGTTAGCCTGCGATGTTGACAGGATGTCCCTCTTGGTGGGGGACCTGGGCTTCCCTCTGTCACCTCCCATGGTCCCCACCCCAGACTGCAAACACCTGGTGCCTACAGCTCGCAGATGGACATCGCTGGACCAGCCACCCTGGTTTCCGAGGCGAGGAGGAGGGATCTCAGGAGGGAGGCCCTGTCGCACAGCTGATTCTCCTGAGCAGAGCTCAGGCCCAACCTGGGTCACCCAGGGGAGCCCCCCCAGGCTTGAGTGACTCAGCTCAGGCCAGGGAAGGCCGGAGAAGGGAACAACGTGCTGTGCCTCAGGCCACCGCTCCCAGGGAGCTTGCAAACCCAGGGGCACATGCTGCAAGAGGACACGGTGGGGTTGCTTGTAGGACCCACAGCTGATGACTTCCCTGGGATTACAGAGCCAGTGGTTTCCAGTGGTTCCCTAGAGGGATAGGAAAACAGGAGAGGGTGATGGGGGTGGAGGTGGGGGTGGGGACCCCCAACCTCATCCAAACGTGGCCAAGACCTAACAGAAACCCATCTGCCCTGGAAGAGGCGGTACAGCCTGCTCAAAATCTCAGGCTTGCTGGTATTTGCCTGAAATTGGATTTATTCCCATGGGAGACAATAAGGTGGCCCAGAGGACTCATTCTTGTCCCTTTACTTACTGGACTGTCCCCAACAAACACAACCTTGTCCAAGGAGGGATTCAGTGAATTGTGCCTCTAGTCTGTGTAAGGGTGCGCAGAAGCCGCACCCACTGGGTGGCAGGGAGTGATGTTCGGGGAAAGCTGAGCATCTGATGCTGCTGTGGTGCCCGTGCCCCTTCTTCCATGCCCAGGGGCTGTTTTCCAGGCTCCCCCCTTCTTACTCCACATATGTTTGTGGGAAAGGAGGCTGAGGGTTTCTGGGCACCCTAGGCAGCCCCCTGGCATGCTCCTTCAGAGCCCAGGCTGGGTCAGGGCCCTGGGTGGCCCCGAGTGAACCAGGGAGGGTTCTGTGGGGCCTCAGCTGTGTGGAGAGGGCAAGGCAGACCTGGCAGAATCCCAAAGATTATCTTCTCTGTGCCTGGATCCTTGGGGAATAGGGCCAAACTCAGCTGTGGCCCTTGGGAAACTTGCCCTTATCCCCGATGAGACCTCAGGACCTTGTTCAATGCAAAATGAACCCCACTGTGCACCTGGGTTGGATGAGGTCTGGGGGCTGCAGGGAGCCATGTTTCCTTAGCGCACAGGGCTGGGCATTGTGGCAGGTCAAACTCTCCTGGACTCGGTTTCACACCCACAGGACGGGGCTCCTGAAGGTCAGGGAGGCAGAGGGGATGGAGCCCTGGGCCAGCTTGGATTCTGGAAGCCACTGAGTTTCATGTGCCCTTGGACAAGTCCCCTGCTCAGACTCCCGCTCGGAAATGAGCATCTGGACTCTCGAGGAGCTGTCAGGGAATACCACTGCTGTTTCCCTCTTCCTCCTCCTCAGCCTGGACCTGCTCCCAGCTCACATGCAAACCGAGCCAGAGCCCCCACCCCAGGAGAAATGCCTGTGCTGAGCACAGAGGGAGCTTCTGGCGTGGGATTGTGAGCCAGTTGGGGGCTTTTTGATGCCCAGCTCTGACTGCTGGGACCCACTCCTCCAGGCTGTGAGCCCACACCCTGTATCTCCACCACCCCTGGGAGGGAATTCTGCAGCACGCGGGGAAGAAGCCCAGGTCCCTCGGCCCCCTGCCCGGCCACCATGGACATGACACTTAACCTCCTTGTGCTCGGCACGCTTAACCTCAGTAGCGTGTGGGGCTGAGGTGAAGATCAGATGGACGCGTGGGTGGCAAGTGCTCAGAGGTGCGCTTGGCCCCAGCCAGCACTGGATAAATGCTTGCTGTCACGATCACATCACCAGCCTAATTATGAAGTCATTGGGGTTTTTTGTTTTTTGATTTTTAGTGACAGAAACTTTTTCAAACACATAGATGTGCAGTGCATGAAGCTGGAATGGAGAAGAGCTGCTGGGGTGGATTCTGTGACTTCCTCAGAAGACCCCTTGCAACAGCCCCTGAGGGACCAAGGAGCACTATTTCAAAATCTCTTCCAAGGATACAAATTAAAACAGCCCTGGACTCTTAATAATGTAGCCTTATCTGATTTATTCTTTAGCGATCAGACCATGGCTACATCCACAAAGGTGCAGGGAAGTGAGAGGCAGGTGGGTGCCCTTAGGGTCAGCACAGGTGCCATGAATGGGGAAAGTCAGGCCTGGCAGGGAGAAGCTGACCTGCCCACGGAGGCCTGGGCCTGGCGCAGGGAGCCCTGCCGAAGGCCAACGCAGCTCAACTTCCTCCCTGCGACAAGAGGGCCGGGCTATGGCACCCCAGCTGCTGGGTCCTTGTCCTGGGAAGAGAGGACAGGGGATTAGGATCACAGCCGAGGCCTGTCAGGTGGATGTACCCCAGGTGCAGGGAGCAAGTCCATCCTTCCTGCAGGGGCTCTGGGCAGCTCATGCCAGTAATCACCCACACGCCAACTCAGTCCTTGGTGCTTACAGAAAAGGTGGGAGATGGTGTCCAGCACTAGTGAGTGGATTCACACACATCCTGGGGTGATTAGTGCCCTGAGGGACCAGAATAGGAAGCTACGACAAAATAAATAACAAGGAAGGGACCTGACATTTATGCTGAGCTCCACGCTGAAGTCCCGAAGGGTGAAAGGCTCAGGACAGGAGGCCACAGTTGGGGGAGAAGAGGGACAGAGGAGCCAAAATCCCCTTCAGTGGTGCGGCAGGAGGTGGGATCACTCCCCAAGCTGCGGGAGCAGACTGAGTTTCCGTCAGTCCCAGCAGGCCCCAAGCCCAGGGCTCACGAAAATGTAATTGCTGTTTTTTTTTTTTAATCTAAAGGAAAATGTGAATAAGGTAACACATCTGTAATAGTAAGTCCAGCCCAGATTATATTCATCTTTATACCAAGGCAGTTGTACAGTATAACTTTAGATTATTTGGGGGGAGCAGCTCAGAATGGGAAGCCAGAGGTGGGCACAGAGCAGGGTGGGGGACAGTGGTGGACACTGGTGGTGCCCTGCACTTGCTCGCATTGGCTGGTCTCTGACTTAAATGTGGTGAAGCCATCCTGCCCTTGCCAAGGCTCCGCACACAAGCACCCACTGTATCTCAGCTTTTCTGCTGCAGAACTTTCTAGAAAGCAGAGGAAGTTCATGTAGCCTGTGTGCAGGGCAGCCTCGAAGTGTGGAGGGGTGCAGCCTGGAAGATCCTCACCCAAGGGGATGGGAGTCACAGGATTCATGCCCCCCCACCCCTGAGGGACAGCAGGGTACATTCTGTGCTGTCCTTCAGAGAGTCTCCAGAAGGATTGAGTCTAGGTGGCCCACAGGTGACCCGAGTGACAACACACCTCTTTGCTTTCCTTCCTTCCTCCTCTCACTCTTCTTCACTCCCTCTGGAATCCCAGAACCACCTCCTGAAGTCCCAACACCTCTTCTGGAGGCTCTGATTTTGAGGAGCAGCAACTTGTGAAGTATTGGTTGCGTTCTTTCAACCAGACAAGGTTTGCGATTTTGCAGGTAAGAAAATGGAGATTCAGCCGGGAGAAGTGGCATACGGGGGTGTGAGGTTGGTGTTCAAGCTTGGATGTGCCAAGTTGTGAGCCTCCCTGGCCACCATTTACCGGTGACATGCCGGGCACAGGTCCTCCTGCAGGAGAAGAAACAAGTCCTCAGTCCATCCAGGGGTGGACGCAGGCTCTGTGGCCAGCGGTGACCTCTGTGCCGTGGAGACCTCCCCTTCTCTTCCACAATGCTGGAGCGGGAGGGAGAGGGGACAGGGAAGTCTCCTGGGGACACTCCAGCCCTGCTCAGGAGAGGGCTGGGCCCTACAGCTGGTGCTGGACAGAAATCCTGGCTAAGCCTGCCCTCTCAGGACAGAGACCTCAGTGCGAGAGGGGGGCGGCAGAGGCAGGTTACTGTGCTGCTGATGGAAATGCTAACGCTCACCGGTGTTGCGCTGGGGCCGCCCATGACACAGGTTCTTGGTGCCCACTTTGCCTCTGATTGACAGAGCAACCAGAGCCGTTTTCCTAAATGTTTTTAGTACAAATGCCAATAACTGGAACACCCACCTCCACCTGAACAGCATCTCAGGGAAAGAAAGACGCCCGCATTAAATGTGTCCCTCTATCAAAATGTGCTCGAATTTCTACGAAAACGCAGGTCTTGAATTTGGGTGAATATTGTCCCCATTTATAGGTGAGGAAATGGAGGATCACAAACATTCCGTCACTGGCCTGAATTCCCAGATGCGGAGCTGCAGAGCTGTCTGATCCCAAGCCAGCTGTCCCCAGCTCCCGCTCTTAGCCCTTGGCTGGACTCCCTCTCCAGGGGCAGATGATGCTGCTAGAGGAACAGGACAAGCTCACCATGACTCTAGGCTGGGACCCTGGAGATGTGGGCGTGGGGGCAGGGATGTGGGAAGGCTTCAAGGAGCGAGTTTTACATGGATATCAGCGAGGAGGCTCCTCAAAAGGTTGGGCTTGGAACCACCACACAACCCAGCTATACCACGCCTCAGTGTTTACCCTGTGACTTAAGGTGGCCACAGGTGCATTCCCATGTTCACAGCAGCACGATTCACAGTAGCCAAACTACGGAAGCAGGCTAGGTGTCCATCAAGAGAGGAATGCTTGAAGAAAACATGGTGGTGGTACACAATGGAGTTTTATTCATCCACAAAGAACAAAGCCATGTCATTTGCAGGAAAATGAGAGGAACTTGAGAACGTATGTGAAGCGAAATAAGCCAGACTCAGAAAGCCAAGTATCACATTTTTCCCTCACACGCGGAAGCTAGAGAGGAAACGCAGGGAAAAGATGGTAGGGGATCTTACGAATACAGAAGGAGAGCAGAAGAGGAAGGCGGCTGAGTGGGAGGACCCGGGTAAGGGAAGGCACTGGGGAGTGAAGTTGGTCAAACCATGCTCCTGGCTTGTAGGACATGTCCCAACGAATTCCAATATTACGTGTGATTGTCACACACCACTAAAATGTTTTCTGAAAAGCCAAAGAATGATAAGTGCTGGGAGAGGTGAGGATGATATGGAAGAGGAATAGGACAGGACACAAGCACCTGGAGACACAGCCCGAGAGGCGCCAGACGAGTCCCCAGCAAGCCCCACTGCCTCCACCCACCGTTAGCGTGGGCTTGGCCCTTCCCCTCCCGGGCTAGGGATCTTCACCTGGACCCTGCCCACCATGCTGGTCCTGGTGTCCAGGGACCATGCCAGCCAGCTGCTCTTGCTTCTGACCATGGAGTGCTCATGACAGCCCCTTCTTTTCTCTCAAGCCTTCTGGACCAGACCATAAATCACGCGGTCATCTAGCTCGTCCCTGCGCACAGGGTTTCAGCCTACCGAAGACTGAAACCTGGAAGTGACTTTTTAGAAGCCTTCCTCAGTCTCTCCCCAACAGCAACAAACAGAGCCCCACAGGTAGGCAAGGATACATTCAGGCACACTGTACCCATGGATACACCTACATACACCATACACCAACACACACATACATACACCATAGACACGCATGGACACACAGTCACACACATGCCCCACGCATAGCTACAGACATACCATAGACACACGCAGTCACATGCATACACCACGCATACTACAAACATACCATAGATACGCATGGACACACACAGTCACATGCGCACCCCACGCATAGCTACAAATATACCATAGACACACACAGTCACACGCACACCCCATGCGTAGCTACAAACATACCATAGACACACATGGACACACAGTCACACACATACCCTACGCATAGCTACATACATACCATAGACACACACAGTCACACGCATGCCCCACACATAGCTACATACATACCATAGACACACACAGTCACACGCACACCCCACGCATAGCTACAAACATACCATAGACAAACACAGTCACACACATGCCCCATGCATAGCTACAAACATACCATAGACACGCATGGACACACAGTCACACGCACGCCCCACGCACAGCTACAAACATACCATAGACACACGCAGTCACATGCATACCCCACGCATACTATAAACATACCATAGACACGCATGGACACACAGTCACACGCACGCCCCACGCATAGCTACAAACATACCATGGACCACATGGACACACAGTCACACGCATGCCCCACACATAGCTACAGACATACCATAGACACACGCAGTCACATGCATACCCCATGCATACTACAAACATACCATAGATACGCATGGACACACACAGTCACATGCGCACCCCACGCATAGCTACAAATATACCATAGACACACACAGTCACACACACACCCCATGCGTAGCTACAAACATACCATAGACACGCATGGACACACACATGCACACATCATGTAGACACACATATTCTCTCTCTTACACACACACACACACACACACACACACGCTTCCATATGTGGCCAACCCTAGGACAAATACGTACATGGTTTACCAGAGTAAATCCCTCACACATCAGCATTGCTGGACCCAAATGCAGAGCTCAGGCCCTGGAGGAAATGGTCATTTCTAGGACTTTAATATCCAGATACCCCTTTTAAAGGAGTGGTGTGCTTTTAGATTTTAGGCCCTTTAATAAGTTTTCTTCTTTGTTGTGTAAAAAGAATCCCGTTAGGGCCCTTTGGTATGTGGAACGCCACTTTGGAAAACTTTCTTATCCCGAGAGGATTTAATGAGACTGTCACCCAGGGCACCTCTCCTCAGGTCTTGCTGGGAGCAGCTGCAGCCCGGGAGATTCCTCACCTTACCCATGAACTTGACTGTGGGGGCACTGACCATAGCCTGGGGGAACCCGGTGAGGGGAACACGAAGGAGACTTGGCTGGGCTCCTCTGTGAGGCCTTTGAAGTCCGTGTTTGAGGACGGGGTGGGAGGAAGCTATACCTCTGTCCAGCCCGGTGGCCAAGGACAACACTCCTGGGAGCAGAGGTGACCTGAGCAGGCCGCCCAGGCATTTAAGGGTCCAGCTAGGCCTGGCCTTGCCTACCGGCCAAGTGGCCTGTAGGAGGCCAGGCTCCAGTTTCCAGGCCCTTCCTGCCCCCTCCCCAGCTCCTTGAGTAAATCAAGCCGTCAGTGTGGTAGCAGCTTGATTAAAGTTCAGGGGTTTAATAGATCATTTAAAAAACCCCAAATTACTCCCACCCCCGGCCCAGCCACCTGGCCCGCTGCCCCGAGTGCACGGCAGCTCTGGGCCAGCACCGACAAGGCCAGGCCGGCCTGAGGTTCCTGCCTATTCCCGGAGGACGCCCGCTGCCGAGCGAGCCCAGCATTCTCAGCTGCATTTAATCTGCCCTGAGACAGGCTGGCGAGGAGAAAGCGCAAGGGCCAAGGCACGCAGGCGCGCGGGGGGCGGGACAGTTGGCCGTCTTTGTTCACTTGGTGACCTGGAGCGGGGCCAGCCTCGGAGGGGCTCCCTGGGCAGCAGAAGTCTGTTCCAATTAATCGTGTTTAACCATTCTAATCACACTTTAGCACATTAATCCTATTTTCAATCCAAAACACATCTGAAACAGCGGCATGTGGGCCTTTTTATGGGAACCGCAAATCAGATGTAAGAGAGAGACACAGGGCCCTCGTTTGCTCTGCACTTTCACTGAACTTAAACTTAATAAAATATGGGACTGGCTTGTGGTTGGATTTACTGCATGATGCTGATGCTTTCACGTATAAATAGATCCCTTAAGTGACTTAAAAACCTGTCAGAGCGCAGTGAAAATTTGATTATAAGGTGCCCCGCTCTGCGCTTTCTCCCCCTCCCCCTAACAATGCCATTGTGGGTCTGATGGGTGGGTGGGCGGGGGCGTCTGGCGCTTTGACTTCTGGCAGTGGCGTCGACCAGAGGTGGCAGTGATGTGCCGGAGAAGTCCTGGGGCCAAGCGGCCTTGTAAAGGGGTTTATGGAGGCGTAATCTCGAAAACTTGATAAACCTCAAGCACCTCATCTCTGAAGTTGCTGTCAGCTGCTCAAGGGCTTCCACCAGTTCTACAGCAGGTCTGCAGGCAGGGGATGGTCAGAGGGTCTCTCCCGCCAATGGCCAGGCCAGGTGAGGGAGAGAAGGTTTTCCAAGTCACCAACAGCTAAGGAGCCACACCCAGTCCAGTGCCGGGCTCCCTCTGGGGAGGTGATTCCCAAAGAGCAGAGTCCTTTTGCCTGAAGCCAGAACGGTAAGGTGGGGCCACAGCCAGGACTGGTCCTCTCCAGACCACCCCCTGCAGCCTGGCCACCAAGGCCACCACAACACACAGCCACCACAACACACAGCAACGCTGAGCTCGCATCCTTACCCCTCTTCCTTGCTCCATGCATTCTGCAATGATCTGCTATGCTTTCATCCTAAGCCCAGTTTGTAGCACATGCGCAGCTGGATCCCTGCAGTCAGGGGAGGGCTCATTTGCATCTCAATGGAAACATTGCTACCCCATGGTCTCTGCACTCACTGTACCTATGAATCATGCTGGGTGCACTGGCTGGGGAGTCCTGGGTTCACGGCCCATCTCCGCTGCTTCCCACGGCTCAAGTCTCAATATCTTCACCCTGCACATGCAGAGGCTATGAGTCCCTACTTCATGAATCCTCTGAGTGAGGATTAAGTCAGGCAATTAGGACAGTACCTGGAACATAGCAATCATTATTAAAAAATTAGCTACCAGCTCCCGCACACCTCTCAAATGAAAAATCAAGTACAAAAATGTGCAGGTCTTTTAGACAGAGAGCTAACATGGGAGAGATGAACAGATCAAGTAAGGTGACATTCGCAGAACTATCTGCTTAGTGAATATTGGCTCCATTAGAAGAACATTATTGGGCTGGAGCGGTGGCTCAGCGGTTATGGCGTTTGCCTGGCATGGGCGAGGACCCGGGTTCAAATCCTAGCTCCCTAGCTCCACGTACACAACAAAGTGTCAGAGCAACAAAAGCCATGTGAAAAACTAAATAAAATTGATTCTCTCTCTCTCTCTTTCAATATCCCTCTCTCTTTGTAAAAAAAAAAATTTGTAAAATAAAAGAATATTATCTTTAGTGTTATATTAAGGCAGGCATATAATAAAATTTTAAAATAGAAATTTTAATTCTTTTTAGAAAGAGAGGAAGCAATTAGATCAACTATCTGGACTAATATGTTTAATTTTATTTGAACATAAAATTTGGCACTGGGTTTCTGGAAAAGTGCAAAGGAGAAATGAGATGATATAAGTGGTCCTCATTATTCATTTATTCAGTTGATCGATTCAGCCAGCATTTGCTTTGGGCATACTATGTGCCAGAAATTGCCTTTGGCACAGATGAGAGGAAAGGGTATTGACGCTGCAGGTCCAGCTTTCTGCTGGGATTAACTGAAGCTTAGCCTCCATCCATGCTCATGTTGGCTCTAGAATGATCTTACAGGGGTGTAGGAACAGTGCTGGCAACAGCTTCATAAAAGGACCCTTGATAATCCTGGAGTGCTTCACCCAGGAATCAGGGAAGGGCTTCTGATTTGGGCACTGCTTTGAAAACAACTTGCGAATATACAACTTGGAGCTCCTCTCTGCCTGAAAGAGTGCAAGTTTCAGGAGTGGGATGGAAAGAAATGCTTGCAGAGAAGCAAATTCAATGCCTAAGTAAGTCTTAATTTGGGCCTGGGGTGGGAGTTATCAATTCATGCTAAATGAAATACGCAACGGTTCATAACGTGCTAGGAAATGTGAAAAAAAGATGTTGCTAAGAACTTGGATAGGAACCAGGATTAGGGTCCGATGTTTGGCTTTCTAAGTAAACACGTCTAGCTTTTTATTTTACAAATAACAATCTGGAAAGATGCATTAGGGAATCTAAATGCAAAATAGAAATGAGTTTATCCAGGTAAGTAAGGTTTTATTAAACAATTTAATTCATTCCAGTTCCTTTGGAAGAAACTGTGGGTTATGGTTAATGTTCTGAGCCAGACAGAAAGCACATTCATGAAGCCACCTGCATTTAATATACAACTGTCAGAAAACTGCTCACCAGCCCCTTCCCGGAGAGGAACAGGCTGAAATGGATTTTATTTTGGTAAATGCAACAACAGAAATGGCCAATGAATATTCAAGGCAAGGAGAACTCTTAAACCAGAATGTTAGCAGTTGAGAACGTGAACAGGATTTGGGAGTGCCAAGGACCTCTTACGCTTCTAGCCACTTCCAAATACAGAGTGTGGAAAGAGAATTTTCAGATGTGACAATGGAAAAATAAAACACCTCCCCTGCAAAAAACAAAAACAAAAACAAAAACCCAACCAGAATTAAAACACAGGTCCTTGCAGACGCTATTTAAAAAAAAAATAAGTCAACTTATAAGTCTGTAACAGCCATGCTCAAACCAGGAAATTCTCAGAACAAGTATAATCATTTTATGAGCATGTAAATAAAAAAATCCTCTGTTCCCGTAATGTTCTTTATGGCAAAAGCTAGACGCGTTTGCACTGGAGTTTTTCTCTCTGCTTGGTACCCCTGGTATTCATAGTTTCAAAATAGGTATTTCCCAAGTCCTTTGGCAAAAGAAAAATCATTTTTTATATGGACGGATTTACCATGCATCTAGGAAAAAGTAATAAAATTATCCACGATCACAGGCACCCTCGATGGTCTGCAACGCGGCACGTTCTACACATTGCTTGGCACTAATACACCCTCAGGGTCAGTTCCTTGAATGCCTCCCACTTGCCCTTCTGGTGTTTTCTGGAAGGTGCTGGTGCTGCCTTGCTGCTCTCTCTATATTTCCTGCTAAATGCTGCCGTCTACCTGGGCTTTCCACAGAGGTTACGCCAGTCACAGGAGTACTCAGCGCACAGGGGCTGAAAGGAGCAGGTAAAATGTAACCCCAAGGAACGTGAATGCCGCAGCTGATGTCAAAACAGTGTGGTAGCGCCTCAAAAAAATTATGCAAGGAACTGCCATATGACCCAGCAATGCCGCACCTGGGTATGTGTCCCAAAGCACAGAAGGCAGGGACGAACTGGCATCCTACGCTCAGCATGGCCCAAAGCAGGAAATTACCCAAATGCCCGAGGGTGGACGATGGAAAAACAAAACATGGTGTACCCACACCGCACAGCGAGGCTCAGCCCTAAGACAGGAGATGTTGACACATGATGTAGCGTGGGAAACCTTGAGTGAGATAAGCCAGACACGAAAGGACGAAGAGTGTGCGATTCCATCAAATTCCTGGGTGCAGGAGAGCGAGTGGCAGGGACCTGGGGTGTGTAGGACGGGCAGTCACTGTTGAGGGGGCCCCGAGTTTCAGCTGGGGAGAGTGAAACAAAAGTGGTGTTGGTTGCACAACAGAGAGAATGGACCTCCTCCCAAGAAATGGCGCATCTAAGAAAGCTCACGGTGGTGACTCCCATGCTGTCTATAACAGCGTGAATGGACCTGGTGTGTGGAATGGCACATCTAAGAAAGCACACGGTGGTGACTCTCGTTCTATCTACCACAGCATGAAGGGAGCTGGTGCGTGGAATGGCGCATCTAGGAAAGCCCACGGTGGTGACTCTCGTGCTGTCTGTATGTCACCACACCCAGAGAAAGCGACTTTCAGAAAACTGAGTGTTTCTCAGTAGTCCACGTGTAAGTCCTTTGGAAGGGCCAAGAGACGGGGCCCAGGAGGATCAGAACTCAGATCCCTGTGAGTAGGAGAGAACAGAAGCGAGCCCTGAGCCCTGGTCCACAAGCCTGGCTCTAGCCGGTGAATTGGGCTATGTGCCCAGGCGGGTGGGCTACCCCAGGAAGCTGGCCTGATGACAGCAATGGCATTGGGATGGCATTTGACAGTCTACCAAGCCACGTCATTGCCTTGGAACAATCGTGGCACCGCCGTGCAAGTGAAAGAACCAATCCCGGCTTACACAGAGAAACTTAACCCCAGGGAGGTGGAGAGGGATGCAACCAAAGTGTGGAAGTCAGTTCTGTTTGGTGTCAGCCTCTCCAGGGGAGGCATGAAGTCCTGTGGCTTCTCAACCTCTTCCTCCTCCAGGTAGCCTTCCCAGAGTGCACACTGCCCAAAGAGCAGGCATTCTTCAGGAGGGTGGAGACGAAGTATGTCTGCAGGAAGAGCCACAGGGGCGCACAGGACTGGCGCTGGCTGGTTTGTGTGGGCCTCTCCCCCTCTCCGTGAATGCTTCTGCAAACTGGCAACCGCAACCTTCAGGAGATTAGATGGTTCTAGCAGTCAGACACCTGAGCTCCCAACAGGTGCTCAGTATGTGATAGGCACAATAGCAGCGATCAGTTTACACCTGTGATTGTTCTCTGAGCAAGCGTTACAGCAGGGACCCTGTGCTGAGGACCCAGGCTGTGGATACCAGAAAGGAGGGGTCCCTACCTCCCCAGCTGACAGGCCCTCGGGAATCAGGACCACTCAGATCAGAGCTGGATCTTCCAGGAACTGGCCCTCTTGGCTTGCTTGTCCATACGATAGGGATATTAGCAAAAGCTTTTCTGTCCCCGTTAGGGGGATGATGCCGGGGTGGGCATAGAGCTCTTGGCACATAATAAGCTTAAGTAACTAAGGTTACTTTAACACTAGATGCAATGAGGACGTCATGACGGCACAGAGGAGAGGGACTCCTGTCAGCCAGGAAGGCCTCCTGGTGGAGGGGCCCCAGGGCTGCACCCTGGAGGATAGAATGGCCTGGTGACAGGATGAGGAAACTTCAGTTCAATTCACAGAGGAAATGGACTGAGCCCCACCTCCCCTCAACGCCCAACGAAGGGCGTGTGGGACTGGAGATGGGGCCTGCCTGCCCCAAAACATCTGTGCTGCTGGAGTGCGGGGGCAGGGGCCGCGTGGAGTGTGACAGGTGACTTTGGAGTCCAGGTGAGGAGACATGGGAGCAGGCAGAAGAGGCTGCTGAAACTCCTTCCTGGCTCTATCTCCTGCTTAGGGCCAGATTTTCGAGGGCTTGGGCAGAACTGGAAAGCCTGGAGATGAAGCTACAGGGGAACGGAACGCAGCTAGGTGTGTTCGAAGCTCAGATTGCTCCCAAATAGCACAGTTGGTGACAGTGGCTTCAAATTAAAGAGCCTCAGTTTCCTGATTTGTAAAAGTACACTTAGGATCAACTATCTTCTTCCAATAGAAGGAAAAGAACAAGGTATATAGAAAAGTTTAATGATCTTCAAGACGACACCGACGTCCAGGGCTGGAGGCTCAGCTAGCGTTTGGTTATGAAGCTGTGTAGCGGTGGCGCTGGGTGCCTGGATCCACAGTGCAATCCACTCACAAGATCACGCCCTCATGAGAACACAGCCTTCACAGGCATTCGAGGCAGGGAGATCGCTTTCCACTTTGCAAGGGAGGAAATGGAGATGCTCAAAGCTGACCAGCTTGTGCAAGGCCTCTGGGCTGCTAGGTGGAGGAGCTGTGCACCTGGCCCCAGAATCAGGACCCTTCGCACCCCGCTCCTGATTAGAAAGAACAGCCCCAGGCCACCTTCCCCTGCAAAGCCACAGGATGCCAAGTTGGAGGCCACATGGCTAGAAGGAAGGGGAGGAGAAGTCTCATGCTACCTGTCAATCCCAAAAGATGCCTTCACCCTGGGCCTGCTTCCTTCCAGCCCTGGGAAGTCACCTCACTACGGTCGTCTCTACTCACCAGGTCATCAAAGCCCCAAGCCAGGGCTTCAGTGCTTTTTTCTTCTGGGTCTGGGACTCAGGGACTCAAAATGTGTTCAGTGAATGGATGAATAAAAGAATGACTTAATTAAGAGCAACAGACCTCCGAGAAGGTTTGGGTCTGGAGAGAGGCACAGACAGCTGCTCCGCACAAACCAAAACGCAGCCAAGACCTGCAGTGCCGGGGCGGCTTCCTGCAGCGAGCTTTCAGACTGGGTGTTTTGGGGGGCATCTAATTGGACCTGAGCAGCTGGGGGAGCTGGCGCGTAGAGAGCAGAGCCAGCTTCACAGGTGAGACCCTGAGCAGTCACAGGGGCCCTGCCACACTCAGACGGGCTAGCAAGTGGCCTCCGGCTCTGCTGCTGCCGCCTTGATTTTTAAAGTAATTATTATAAATCTTAACTCATGGGCTGGAGCAGTGGCTCAGCAGTTACAGCGCTTGCCTGGCATATGCAAGGACCCAGGTTCAAACACTAGCACCACGTACACACACGCACACACAAAAAAATGAAATTGATTCTTTCTCTCCCTCTTCCTCTCTCCCTCACTCTCTTAAAAAAAATCATTTAAAATGAAAAAAATTTAAAAATTAAATCTTAGCTCATATTAATTGTACAGATTAGTGGGCTGCACTGTTTCATCTCCATACAGGCTGACAAGGTAATTTCCGTTGCATTCAGCTCCCTGTTACCCTCTCTCCCTCCCTTCTCCACATGCCGGATCCCCTTCTCCTTTCCCAGTAGCTCCCCTCCTGCTTTCAGGTCATGGTTTCAGGTGACACTTATCTTTCTGCTGGACTCTTTTCACTGAACTGGGTGTTCTCTACTTCCATCTATTTTTCTGCAGATGACATGATTTCATTCTTCTTTACGGTTGAGTAATACTCCATCCACCACACTTTCTTCACCTGTTGATGGATACCTAGGCTGATCCCATAATTTGGCCATGGGGAACAGTGCAGTGGGTGGTACCCAAGCCCTCTGTGTGCTACACACCAGGATTAGTGTGTTGGTCCACTTTCCATCACTGTGATAAAATTCCTGAGAAAACCAACTTTACCAGGATTTGGGGTTACAGAGGTTTCTGTCCGTGGCTGGCTGCATTGCCATGGGCGGCTCTGTCATGAGGCAGGCCTTGTGGCAGAAGGGCACGGTGGAGCAAAGCTGTCCACCTGGTGGCACCCGGGAAGCAGAGAGAGAACAAGGAAGGGACCAGGGACAAGACACACCCCAGGTCTAATTCCTCCCACCAGCCCCCTCCTGCGGTGCCCACCATCTCCCATTCGATTATGAGCCGATGGATGACTTAACCCCCCCATGAGCTCAGAACCCTCACCATCCACTCAGCTTCCCAAAATATCCACCTCTAAACATTGCATTGGTGACCACGCCTTCAACACACAAGCTTCGGTGACAAATGGGACCACAGGATCGAGTAGCGGTTTCCATCGGTGCTGCACACTTAGAGTGCCAGAGGCCCCTCTTCTCCAAGTCCTCACCAGCATTTCTTTTTGTGGCTTTTTAAATGACCTCAAGAGAGCTTTGATTTGCATTTCCCTAATGGCTGAAGTTGTTGTTCTTTCTTTGGTGACGTAGGGACAGGGTCTCCCTAAATTGCTGAGCAGTGACTGGGACTACAGGCATGCAACGTTGTGCCTGCGTTAAACTTTTTGATTTCTTTATGTATTCTGAATATTAATCTCCTATCAGATAAACGGCGCTCAAATTCTTAATAATTTTTAAACAAGCATTTTTATTTTGCACTGGGGCTGATGTCAGCGGAGAGGAGAGGCTCTGAAGCGGGACCTCCCCCGCTCCCGTCCCACACACCTCTGCAGAGGCCCGGGGAAGCCTGTCTTCCAGGATTCTTGCCCTGGGGACTGGGCAGGATTAGGGTGTGGTAGGGAGGTGTTTGCCTTAAAAATTACAGCAGTCCACATAATGTTGAAACCTATTTTATAATCAAAATTAATGCCAAATGTCCATATAAAATTTCACATTTACAAGATCAGTGATGTGGTTGTGTAGGTCCGTACTGAAACCCAAGGCAGAAGGAAAATGTGTGTTCCTACAAATGTGTTTTATACACTGCGAAATAGTCATTTCCTCACACCCAGAGCACTAGAGCCATTGAAAAATCATTGGAAAATTAGCAAGTGGGTGAATGAAAACTCCTAACATTATTTTAAGATTGGCAAACATAATTTGATATAATCTTAAATTTCTGGCTTTAATGGGAGAACTCATTAATAGTATTTTCATTTATTTCTTTATTAATACTATTTTCAATCAGGATTCGTGATGTTGGATAATTCCTCTTGACCATGCAACAATTTTTTTTTTTTTTTAAGAAAGAGGGGATAGAGAGAGAGAGAGAGAGAGAAGCAATTTTTATTTAGTTTTTCATGCGACTTTCATTCCTCGGGCACTCTGTTGTGTTCATGGTGCTGGGGTTTGAACTCACGTATTCCCGCATGCTGGGCAAGCGCCGTAACCGCTCCAGCCCCGACCATGCAACAGTCTTAAAGAATTTTAAAATGTCCTTCAGTTTATTGATTCTGTCTTTCTTGACAATTTTGATGTTTTGTTCATAGAAACATGTTTTGCATTCATGTTGATGTTATAAAATTGTGCGTTAAAATATCATTTCTTAGGAGCTATTGTTTATTTTTTTTAAAGAGAGAGAGAGGGATAGAGTGTGAGAGAGAGAGAATTAATTTCATTTATTTTTTTCCTCTGGGTTCTGTTTCTCTGACACTTAGTTGTGCTCGTGGTGCTGGATTTGAACCCAGGTCCTCACACATGCCAGGCAAGTGCTGTAACCACTGAGCCACCACTCCAGCCCTAGGAGTTAGTGTTTAAAGGGTGCATGATTTCTATCTGGGATGATGGCAAAGTTCTAGAAGAGCCTACCAGATGGTGTCTGTGCAAAGCACGAATGTGTTTAATGCCACTGAGTTGTACTTTGAACTTGGTTAAAAGGACAAATTGTTTTATGCATAGTTTACCACTGCAGATTTGATTTTCCCTGATGACTGGGTTTCCTGGAGCCTATTTGAATTTTGGGCCTAAGTGAAAACATCCCTCCTCTCTCTTCCCATCCCTGACTAGCTGAGGCCCAGGAACAAAATCGAGAGCCAATTAACACACATCACTTACTTTGCTAAAGATGAAAACGGAAAACGATTCTGAATTTGAGCTAGCAGGTGGAAGGCACTTTTTAAACCACTGAGAAGAGAGCAGCTGGATTTAACCAGCGCCCAGGCTGTAAATAAAAATTAGAAAAAATACCAAGTATCTGGAAGGCGGTGGGTCTTTGTCTCTATAGAGAAGGACCTTGAAGCTTGGGAGGGAAGATGATGGCCATTTCCAACTGCCAGCTGATGGCAAGCATTGATTGAGCACTTGCTGTATGCTAGGAATCATGCCCTTGTTTCACTTGGATTCTCTTACCGTTCTTACGATGACACCATGGAGGGAGGCTCATCACACTCGAAGACGAGAAAACAGAGGCACCGTGAGATAAAGAAACCTGCTCAAGTCGCCCTGCTAGCAGGCAGTGGAGTGGAGCTAGGCTCTTCCCCCAGCCGGTGTCACCTCTCAGGCGCTTGCTAGCTACCAGTTATGAAGTGGGCACCCGCTTGCCAACAGAACCCTGCTCCAGACCTTCTTTCATTGCTCACTGATCCAGCAGACATGCTGCCTCTTTGCGGGGCACTAGAGGGACATGGAAGTGCCTCTACCAAGGACCTCGACGGTGAAGGCTTAGCGTCCAACAGGAAGAGTGCCACTCAGCTCTCAGCCACCCCAGCAAACGCCTGAGCTGGACAACTTGCTAACAGAAGCGACGTGTGGTGGCACCCAGATGAGTTCCAATTCTTTAACGAGCGGCCCCTCTGCTTTGGGCCTGTGGGGAGGCCAGCAGGTCATGGCCGGAGCACACAGTGTGGTAAAATTCCTCGCTCATCACCAGCAGGCAAAAGAGAGACAGAAGAAGGGGCTGGTGGTCGTGCAGTCCCCTTCAAGGGCACACCCTGATGACTCAAGGTCCTTCCACTAGGCCCCACCTTCCAAAGGTTCCATCGCCTCCCAGTGACTCCACTTAGGGGACCAAGCCTGGGACACTGAGAGTGCTTTACTCAGATTTTTTTTTTTTCTGCTGTGACTAAAAGGCCCAACAAGAATAATTTTAGGAGGACAAGTTTATTTGGGGGCTCGCGGTTTCAGAGGTCCACAGAAGACCGGCTCCATTCCTTGAGGCTGGAGGTGAGGCTGAACATCATGGCGAAGGCTTGGCTGGAAGCAGCGGAGACTCAACGCCAGATACAAAATATACACCCAAAGGCATGCGCCCAACCACCCCCTCCTCTAGCCACACCCTGCCAGCCCACGGTCACCAGGTAACCCCTATCAGGATTAAGGCTCTCGTAACTCAATCGTTTCACTCTGAGTCATTCTGCATTGTTCCACACGAGCTTTGGGGGACACCTTTCATCTAAACCATAACAATGGCATTTAACGTCCAGATTGCAGCAGAAGTAAAAGGCATGAAGCCACAAGGCTGAAGAAGCGCAGGCAGGTGTAGGTGAGGCACCGCACAAGCCCAGGTCTGCCGAGGTTGCCAGGAGGGGCCACCAGGATGTGGAGGCCTCACGGCCCATTCCAGAAGCTTGACAGGCTCAGGAGGCCCAAGGTGCCACCAGCTCACACAGCGGGGGGTGTGCCACCTGCAGGAAAGACGGACCATGTGGACTACTGGGTCAGCAGCGGTGGCCCAGGGCTCCGCTCTCTTTGTTGACTCTTAGCTTTGAGATCTTGGGCAATGTAGCCATCAGTCCCCAGGACTCAGGCTTCCCATCAGGAATAAAGAGCAGGCTGACTCCATGTGACTGGCTTCCATTCAGAAAGAGAAAGGGGAAAGCAAACATCGAGTGTCCAACAGATGTCTCAGACAGTAAAATATTTTGGATCTGGAGATGAAAACAATCACAACTAATTATAAAAAAAGGTATGGAAATTGCTTGGTGAGGATGAAGGAACATGTTGGGGCTGGTTACCAGGCCCCTTTCCTAACCCACAGTTCAGCATAGCTTAAATATTTGTTCAATATTTATTTTGAGTGAGTTCCTTTAACATATTAGTGGGTCCCCTTGATTATAAAAATAACAAACTAAGTAACTGCATAATCAAGAGACGTCCGTAAATATTTGAAAGGGCCTCATCTCCAGTCCCTTGTGCTCTGACAAGCCAAAGAAAACCTGCTGCACCGATCTCAGGAAGCAGACCCAGGACCTCCACCTCCTGCCTACCTGCCCTGTGAGCCGAGCTTCACGCGTGCTTGAGAAGCTTCTGGGGAATTTCTAGTAGAAATGTTCTGCTATTTGGTGCTCTGAAGTTGTAGCAGGCCAGCACAGGTGTGCTCTTGCAAGAAGGTGAGGGAAAGGTCAGCACTGTCCCCAGACCTCGGGGAGAGTGGGTCAGGACTGAGGACTCAGCAGTCTGGTCCTGAGCATCCCCAGCTCTTGAGACTCAGTCTCCGCTGCACAGAGCGATGCTTGGCACCCTCCACCTGGCTGCTACCCTGCTCACCCACTCACCTGCTCCTTTAGACCTCTGCTGAGCTCTGATGGGGCTGGCCAATCGCCATTCGATAGCGGCCGTAGGTGCCTGTGCCTGGTCCAATCAGGTGAGGCCCAGTGGCTGCAGCAGGTGGTTCTCTGCAGACAGGTGAGGGGGAGGCTGAGCACGCTGGGGCCATCGACTGAGGCCAGGGTGGATGCATTGGGTGGCTCTGAAGAGAACAGGGAGTCGACAAGCCCTCCCCAGCAATTCAAAGAGGAAGTTGTTACTGGAAGTTCCTTTGCCTGGAGAGCTAGGATTGGTGAGAGAAAAGTCGGAAAAGACCGAAAGACCGTGCTTGGTTTTTTCTAAGTTGTGAGGAGGAGGAGGGACTGCAGCACATTTGCTAGCTCCTGAAGAAAGCCAGGGCTGGCTTTTGCAAGCTTTCCTTCATTTGGTTGACAACACGCTGGTGACTTGTCCACTTGCTCCTTCAAATCCCCCCAGGTGGCAGGAGGTAGCCGGAGGGAAAGACAGGATCTGGCCCTGCCCTGCAGTGCTGGCTGTGGTCCTATATTGGGCTCCTATTGCCTCGAGGTGGCTGACTTTTTGGACTTTCTTCTTTGAGATTCTAATAATCCCTGCTTCCTGTCTCTATCGCCCCCAATTTCTTAGGGCCTGTGTTGGCTCCAATCTCCTGCTTTGTGGATGGAACCTTAGAATATAAACACTTCTTTTATTTTTCCTAAGAAAGAGGGGACAGCGAGGAGGAGAGAGAGAGAGAGAGAGAAGCAATTTTTATTTAGTTTTTCATGTGACTTTCATTCTTTGGACACTTCCTTTTGTATGTGGTGCTGGGGTTTGAACTCATGTCCTCGAGCATGCCAGGCAAGCACTGTAACCACCGAGCCACCACTCCAGCCCCTAAACTCTTTTTTAATAACCCCAGAATTATTCTTTTTCAAAATTTCCACCTGTTTTCTGTGGGGACCTGATTGATCTCTCCCCTCCATGAAAGAGATGCTGTTGTCTGTCCCTCTGCAGATTAGAAATACTACTCTCAGGTGAAGGAATTTGCCATTGTCATACAACATGAACGGCAGTAAGGGTGCACCCTGGTCTGCCTGAGAGTGAATCTTCGCTCTTGATCACTGAGGAGGTCCCCTGGCAGGCTGGCCGGGTGTAACTCCCACCAGGGGCTCAACAAGCAGGCACTTCCCATCCCATCCCAGGGACAGGGAAAGCTTGGGTGGTACTGGCTGTGTCCTGCAAGGAGCTCCAAGCCCTTGGAGCCCCACAAGGATGGAGAACACAGAAGGGAGCATTATGTCAATAACGGACGGTGAAGGAGCAAAGGAGAGGCAGGGAGCTGCAAGGGGAGGGAAGGGGAAGAAAAGCCAAGGAGAAATATAGCCCTGGCTGCAGACGCTCAGGAATGCACGGAGGCAGATGAAGGTGACGCCGCGCGGTCAAGGACAGATTCCCACAAGTTAAGACTGGACTTTGCTCGGATTATCTTGGAGAGAAAAGAGAAGGACAAGAGGTTGTGGGGAAGCCCTGGGTGACCTCTGCGATGCTGCTATTGACAGGGGGGAAGTGGAGGATTTGGGGCCCAGTGGGATTGTCCCCGCGGGAGGGGGCACAAAGCATTGCACAGAACAGATGGCCGAGAGCGGCGGTGAGCGAGTAAAGACCCGAGGGCTGTGGGGACTGTCCATTCGTCCCGCTGGAGAGAAGAGGAGGGCTTTGCTGCCAAGCTGCGGGACAGGAGGGACAGAGGGCCAGGCTCCGTGTGAACCCCAGGCTGCTCCACACTGATGGCCCAAACTGCCTGGGGGGTGGGGGGGCACAGGTGGTGAGGGTGCGAGGGGAGACGGGACGAGGACCTTGAACTTTATAGGAAAAAGAGAAATCTTAAATGCATAGAGGCGGGGAAGGGGGACTAAATCTGTAAGAAGTTAAGAAATGAGGTAGAAGTGGGCCATCTCTGACCCTTACAGTTGTCGCTGGCTGAGCTGTTTCCTGCAAGAAACCTCACAAAACGACCTTATCCATCGGAGATACGGTCTTTTACAGAAGCAGTTGAGTTAAAATAAGATCATTAGGATGGGTCCTAACCTAATACACTGGTGTGCTTGTGCAAAGGGGAAATTTAGCTGGGCCTGGTGGCACACGCCTGTAATCCCAACAACTTAGAAAGCAGAGGAAGGAGGATGGCAAGTTCAAAGCCAGCTCCAGCAACTTAGACCTTACTTCAAAATTAAAACTGAAAAGGGGTGGTATGTGGCTCAGTGGTTAATCACTGGTACCAAAAAAAAAAAAAAAAAAAAGGTGGGGGGTAGGTGGCCCATGGAATTTGGACGTGGATACTCATGGCAGGGAAGATGCATAGGGAGAAGATGGTCATGGGTATTCGGAAGATCAAAATAGGACGCACGTATGAGCCAAGAAATGACAAAGGCTGCCAGCTAACGAGGAAGGGGCCAGGAAAGACTCCCCTGCAGGTTCAGAGGGGCATGTGGGCCTGCTGACACCTTGATTTGGGACTTCCAGGCTCCAGAACTGCTAGATAATCTGTTCCAAGTCACAAGTGCACGGCACTCTGTGACAGCAGCTCCAGACAACCCCGAAAGCAGAGACCAAGGGGAGGAAGAGGAACCCAGGGGGCTGCCCAGTGGGGGACCTGGCAGCAGGACACCCCGAGGGAGTCTCAAGCCCCCAGGAAGTACTCCAGCCTCACTGCCCCTCAGCCACAGCTGCAGCCCCCAAGTCCTATCCTGTCCCCTCCAAGGAGCCTCTCCCAGCTTCTACAAGGTGGGAATCCTCCCTGTCCTCCACCTCGGAGCTCAAAGGCTGTGACATCTCCCCCTCACCTACCTGAGACTCAACCAGAGCATGTCAATCTGTCCTCTCGCTTCCTGGCCCTGGATTGACACTTCCTGGAAAAGCACACCTCTGGGCCTCAGCTCACACGAGATGACCCTTTACTTATGCCCACCCTCCTCGATGCTGCCTACCTGAGCAGGCTGGTATTTGCCGCCCTGTGCCCCCGCGATGGGCTAACAGACGAGGGATGAACTGAAGCAGAGTCTCCATCTGTCACATAGGTAGCCTCAGGGGTAGGAAGCTCAAACAATGATGTTTTTATGCTTCTCCAAACTGCTTTTAAGTGTCTCATTAAGTAATCACATGCTTCATATTGCCGGGAAATGGTCTCTTAATGCCAGAGTGGGAGAAAGCAGGTTTCAGAGTACAGGAAATGATACAATCTTTGCTCAAGTCTCCAGCTCAATTCTAAATGGAGAAACAGAATATTCCCAAATCCATAAAAAAAAACCTGATAGATAATACAGATGTTCCTTGCTTTACAAAACAGATTGTCTGGTCAATATTGGGTGTAAATCAAATTTCTTAAAATCGAATTACATTCAAAACGCACCCTGGGAATGTGTTTTTAAAAGGAATCCTGCAATGAATTCTTTTGTAAATCAAAGAGACACTCATTCATTTGGTCATTCAGTCATTTATTTATTCCAGAGGTTCTCAGCCCTGGCCAAACACCAGAATCACCTGGGGAGCTTTTAAAACAATATACTACACTGAGGTCTCACCCTTAGAGATTCTTTTTTAATTGGTCTGGGGTGGGGTCTAAGCCTCAGTATTTTTAAAAACTCCCAGAAGATTCTGATGTGCAGCCAGGCTTGAGAAACACTGGTTTATTCAATAAACATTTATTAGGAATGCTCCAAGTCAGACCTGGGCTAAGTGACTCCTAATAAGACCCAGCTTGCTTCCTCCCATGAGATTAGAGTCTAGTGGTCAAGACAGATATCTTCACAGACAACCTCTCTTGTGATGTCAAGTCTGGGACTCATACGCGCGAGTTTGTCTAATTTTTAAATTTAGATTTTTTTTGCACATGGCTGATTGATCCTTTCATATTAAGTGAACCACAGTTAAACAACACATTTAAGATCACTTTGTATGAAAATATTGTGAGCCACGATCTCTTCTGATGAGTACTTATCTGCCTGGTGTACCTTTTCTATTTCCTTATTTTCTACATTTCCCTGGCATCATAGACGAGATGTATCTCTAAAACATCATATGATTGGCTTTAAAATGTCAATTTCAAAGAAACCTCAGCCTTTTAATAGGACGAGTGTGGTGCATTCACACTTGCAGCGTGTACCTGGGCTGCCCTCTCCACCCTGCTTTGTGTTTTCCACTTCCTGTGATGCTCCCCTGTATTCTCATTTCTGGTCCTGCTTTATAACATTGAATTTGGTCTTGATTAGTTTTTCCAGCTTTTGATTGTCTGGTGGTCGTACATTGTGTTCTTTTATAACTTTCATTTTCGACCTTAACCTTTTTCAATTTGAATATATAGCTTTGAACTGAAAAAGCAGAAAAGCATTTCTTTCACTAGAATATTCTTACTATGATATTATTTCTCCCTATTTTTCTCTATCATTTGCATGTATTATAGTTCCTTCTTGTATTTAATGCCCCCTACAGCATCATTCTTTTCTTTTTCTTTTTTTTTAGTTTCATGCAAACAACGCGTATTTAGATTGAATTTCTGGCACCAGGGTTTGAACCCAGGGGCATTTAACCACTGAGCCACATCCCCAGTCCTTTTTTTATTTTGAGACAGGGTCATGCTATTTGCTGAGGCTGGCTTTGAACTTGTGATCCTCCTGCCTCAGCCTCCTGAGCCTTTGGAATTACAGACCGTGCTACCACCTCCGGTGTGAAGCACCCTTCTTAAATGTCCACAATCCCTCCTCTGCATTTCTGAAATTCAAAGAGCTTTGAAAAATAAAAATCAGAACATTTTCTGGAGGAATATGAATGTGCTGGGGTGACAGAGGCTGCCTCAGATCGGACCCACGTGTTCTGGGTGACGGTTTTCTGAAATCAGACTCAGGGCCCTTTCTGAGCCAGCTCCAGCGCCGTCTGTGAACCGTGAACCCATGCCCATGTGCACACAGGTGGCCTCCTGCCAGCATCCCCAGCCTGAGGGCTAATACGTCTCAGCCCAGGCTTTCTGGATGCTCCTGATCAGAACCAACCTCTCCTTCCTCCATGATTTGACCTCCTCCTTTGCAGCAGTGCTTGCACCCGGCTGCCACTCCTTACCATCCTGTGCACCGAGGGCTCCCTGACACGTGCCTGTCCCCTCCCTAGGGCCTCCAAGCACAGCCACACACCCCTTCCAGCATCGTCTTTGTGCGGCATTTCAAGGTTGTCAGATATAGGTCTCGGACC
>PVKS010009620.1:0-63328 GCA_004027875.1 Aplodontia rufa | reverse complement strand
ATAAATATATGAGGCAATGGATATGCTAAATACCCTGCCTGATTTAACTATTATACAATGCATACATCTATCTAAACATCACATTATATTCTGTAAATATGTACACACACATGCCAATTAAAAACACAATTTAAAAAAAGAAAGCTTGTAGGGCAAGTGATTTGAATTCAATTCACTGGGTTTCAAGTTTTCTAGGAGCTTTCAAATACATATAAAGATCCAAACTAATAAATTGGAAGGGGGAATTGTGCTTCGTTAAACATGAGGCAATTTTATGATTTAAAACCTCTCATCTTTACCAGAACCTATTTTAAAAATTTATACTCTGACAAGTTTGATAACCTGGAGGATATGGACAGGTTCTTGGACACACACAACAACCCCTCTTTAACACAGGAGGACATTGAAAACCTCAACCAACCTATCACAGAAAGTGAAATTGAAGCAGCAATCAAAGCTCTCCCAAAAGAGAAAAGCCCAGGTCCGGATGGATATACGGCAGAATTCTACCAAGCCTTCACAGAAGAACTAATACCGATCCTCTACAAGCTCTTCCAGGAAACTGATAGAGAGGGAACACTCCCACTTTTTATGAAGCAAACATCACACTGTTCCCAAAGCCCAAAAAAGACACATCAAGGAAAGAAAACTACAGACCAATTTCCCTGATGAACATCGATGCAAAAATCCTTAATAAAATTTTAGCTAATCGGATACAAAAGCACATTAAAAAGATAATTCATTATGATCAAGTGAGCTTCATTCCAGGAAATCAAGGCTGGTTCAACATACACAAATCAATAAATGTAATTCACCACATAAACAGAATTAAAAACAAAAATCACATAATCATCTCAATTGACGCAGAGAAGGCATTTGATAAAATTCAACACCACTTTATGCTCAAAACTCTGGAAAAGATAGGGATCAAAGGAAGATACTTTAACTATGTCAGATCCATTTACAACAGACCCATAGCCAACATCATCCTCAATGGAGAAAAACTGAAAGCATTTCCACTGAATTCAGGTGCGAGACAAGGCTGTCCACTTTCCCCACTCTTGTTCAATATAGTCCTTGAAACCCTTCCCAGAGCTATCAGTCAAGACAAGGAAATCAAAGGTATTCATACAGGAAAAGAGGAAGTTAAGTTATTTCTTTTCACTGATGACATGATTCTATACCTAGAAGACCCAATAACATCGGCCAGAAAACTCCTAGAGCTTATAGATGATTTCAGAAAAGTAGCTGGCTACCAGATCAACTCCAGGAAGTCTCTAGCTTTCCTTTACTCCAGCAACAAATCCATGGAAGAAGAAATCAGGAAATCTCTCCCATTCACCATCTCCTCCAAAAAATGAAATACTTGGGCATTAACCTTACAAAGGACGTTAAGGACCTCTAGAAAAAAAACTATCAAACACTAAGAAAAGAAATTACAGAAGACCTGAGTAGATGGAAAAACATTCCATGGTCATGGTTAGGCAGAATCAATCTAACAAAAATGGCCATTCTACCCAAAGCCCTATACAGATTCAATGCAATCCCCATCAAGATACCTATGGCATTGTTCACAGATATAGAAAAAGCAATTCTCAAGTTCATATGGAATAACAGGAGACCCAAACCAGCCAAAGCATTATTCTATACAAAGGAAGAAGTAGGGGGTATCTCAATTCCTGACCTGAAATTATACTACAGAGCCGTAGTAGCAAAAACAGCATGGTATTGGTATCAAAACAGAACCAAAGACCAGTGTAACCGAATAGAAGATCCTGAGACAAACTCCCATATCTTTAACTATTTGATATTTGATAAAGGGGGCAAAAGCATAGTGTGGAAGAAAGATAGCCTGTTCAACAAATGGTGTTGGACAAACTGGACACCCATGTGTAGACAACTGAAGCTGGATCCCTATCTTTCACCCTGCATAAAAATTAAATCTAAATGGGTCAAATATCTGGATATTAAGCCAACAACTTTAAACTTACTAGAAAAAGAAGTAGGTTCAACACTACAGCACATAAGAGTCAGCAGCACCTTCCTCAACAAAACTCCCATGGTTCAAGCAGTAAAGTCAAGAATAAATGAATGCGATGCAATTCAACCAAAAAGCTTTTGCACAGCTAAAGATCTAGTCAAGAGCATCAAGAGAGAACCCACAGAATGGGAGAAAACCTTTGCCTGCTACTCTTCAGACAGAGGGCTAATATCCAGAATATACAAGGAACTAAAGAAACTAAACACCAAAATCACAAATAATCCAATCAATAAATGGGCTACAGATCTAAAAAGAAACTTCTCACCAGGAGAAGTCCAGAAAGCCCATAAATATATGAGAAAATGCTCTATATCATTAGCTATAAGGGAAATGCAAATCAAAACTTCAATGAGATACCACCTCACTCCTGTTAGAGTGGCAAAAATGAAAAATTCTAACAACAGCAGATGCTGGAGGGACTGTGGGAAAAGAGGAACACTGTTACACTGCTGGTGGGACTGCAAACTAGTTCAGCCACTATGGAAAGCAGTGTGGAGAATGCTCAAAAAATTAAGGATGGATCCACCTTATGACCCAGCTAGCCCACTCCTGGGTATTTTCCCAAAAGAGTTAGAATCAGCATATTATAGTTTATATATATATTACAGTTTATATATTATATCAGCTCAATTTACTATAGCTAGATTATGGAACCAACCCAGATGCACCTCACTCAATGAGTGGATACAAAAACTTTGGTACTTATATACAATGGAATACTACTCAGCCATTAGAGAAGGCGATATTATGGCTTTTGCAGCCAGATGGATGGAGGTGGGAAGAATTATGCTAAATGAAGTATCCCAATCTCAGAGACTCAAGGCCGAATGCTATCTCTCATCTGTGGAAGCTAGAATACATGGGGAAGCAGTATGTTAGACGGCTAAGCTAATAATAACTTCAAATTGTATGATTCTCAACGCAATAGGGCGATGACTCCCTAGGATACTTGGAGGCCTAGGGAGGGGGATTGGGGGGGAAGGGTGCAGGAAGAACTCCTAGGAGACTGGATAATGAGAATATGGGGGAATCATCTCAAAAGCAGGTCTCTGACCTCCATGGGATATCCATTTAACTCAGGAGTTCTTCTGGGGGAAACAGCAACAAGGGGAACCCAAGCTGGGCCTCCATGATATGGCATTAGCCCTGGATAACTAAGTATATATACATTGGTTCTTGAATGTTTGATAATGTTTCCCCCTCAATTGTATCTCTATATCCACCTAATAAATAAAAAAAAAACCATGTACTTAAAAAAAAAAAAAACCCTCTCGTCTTAGAACTGTACCATCAAATAGCGCAGAAGGGGGTCTTGAGCATCAGCATTCCCAAGCTTTTACACATAAGGATGCACATCTACTCTCAAAACATGGCACAGTCATTAGTTATTGTTGCTGTGACAAAAATATTCAAAAAGAATAACTTAGGGGAGGAAAAGTTTAATTTTGTGCTCATCATTTCTGATTCCATTCATGGTTGACCAATTCCATTACTGTGGGCCTGAGGTGAGGTAGGACATCACAGTGGAAGGGCATGGCAGAAGAAAACTGCTCACTCACTTAATGGTGGCAGGGAAACACAGAAAGAGAGGGACGAGCCAGGGGGACAAGACACAATCCCCAAGGGCGCCTTAGTGACCCACTTCCTCCAGGTACACCCCCATCTGCCTACAGTTAATACCTTCTTGGTCCACTCAAATGAGGATGGACTGATTAGGTTATGGCTCTTGTAATCACAGAAGGTTTGGGGAGACACCTAATATCCAACTGTAGTATTCAGAGACCCTGGATGATAGGACTCCTGCCCACCTGGCCGGCACTCTTAGCTCGCCTGCACCTTACGCTTTTAGTACCTACTCCTTGTTTTCCAGCCATGCATTTCTTACCTCCACGCCTTTTTCTGATTGATCATTCTGTTTTGAAAACTTGTCTTTCCTGTTCCTGTGGGTTTCCCTGCTCCAACTACTGCAAGCCTTAGCTTTGAATATCTTTAGAGAGCCTGTACCGAACACTGATGGCAGCTTCATGAGCACATTTTCCTATGTTCCTAAAGCAACTCGTCTATATTGCCTCCAAAGCAATGATCATAACATCTTCCACTATCCTCCTGCCTCCTTATCTGCAGTCAGGGCGAGGGCTTCCTCATCACTGCAGAACCAGATTTGCTAGCTTGGCACCTGGAGCACAGAAGACACCGTGTGTTCCTAAATGAATTAATCTGAGCATCTTGTCTTCCTGTTTCTTTTTTTTTTTTTTTTTTACAATTTTTAAAAAATTTTAATTTTCATCTGTATTTCCTTTCCCTACTCCCTCCTCCTTATAAGTACTATTTTTTATTAAGAAATTTACATCTTGAACAATCAAATAAGCTTTTAACAAAATAATATATATATACAAATTCTGAAAATTAGATTTATCCCCAAGAGCCCCCCGCCCAATTACCCACCCTTATTCCTCCCCACCTCCTTCCCAATACATCTCTACAAATGCCTTAGGTTGTATTTCATTGCACCTTATTCAGATTTATTTTTTATTTATATATTTATATATTTATTTTTATCTTCTTGTTTCTGATGAAGAGTTTTCTGGCCTCAATCTGTCTCTAGGGACAAAATGTATTTCAGCCCAATGCTGCCTGCTCGAGGCTCAGGCAACCATTTTACACAAAGTATTTTCTTATACAAATTTGAAAACTGCCTGCAGTTTCCTCTCCTTTCCATTTGTTTTCCAGAGTTTCTCATTAACAGTGTGACATTGGCTCTTTTCCCTCTTTAAGAACTAGCAGGGTTAGGGATTAGCTAGCCTTCAGGGAACATGGGGAAAATAGAACATGGAGATTTTTTAACCCTGGCTCAGCTGGAATAATTTGGGGAATGGTGAAGATACTCCAGTCTTTGAACCATGTCCCAGTATACTCAGATCAAATGGCTTTGGGGTAGAGCCCAGTGAACTGTGTCTCTGAGGACTTAGGTTTGACAATAGAATTCTTTGTGCTGCTCAGAATGTGAATCCTGGTCCAGTAGCAGCAGAGGCCTTCCCTCTGAGGCCCCACCCCTGACTGGCTGAATCAGAATCTACACTTTAACAAGACCTCAATGGTTTGCATGGACATTAAAGCTTGAGAATAACTATTAATTTATTTTGAATCTCAAGTTTCCAGAAGGCCCATCAGGGAGCCTTCTCTGTTTCTGGCAGGTAATATGGACAGAAACTGACCCCATTCTCAGAGACGATTGTAGCAGCAGCTTAAATTGCTCTAATTTTCCAATACATTGGTGCTATGATACTCTAATTTGAATTAAGATCTTTTTCAGTTAGTACAAAAGTCAAGGAATCCACATGCAAACCATATAAATGTAAAACGTAGCAGAAAAATGTTTTTTAAGTCTATATACATGCTATAGAAATTTATGAAATACACATTAATTTGATGGGGTTATCCAATCTTTTGGAAGTTATATATTTCCTTAATGGATAAGGAAATCAATAAGGTGGAAAAATTTGATAAAATTTTGAAATTAAATTGCAAAATGTTTGGAAACTATTGGAGTTAAAATATTTAAGGTCAACCTGTCAAAAAGTGGGTAGATGGTTACTAGGAATGAATAGGAATAACATGAAGTTTCCATGTCCAACTGCCTTTTCCGCAGTGGACGTATTCTTGTGTCTAGCAGATGGTTCACTTTTTGTTGAAGGATGTTGTGACAATATGAATTATATTACTGGGGAACTTGCTTCCTTCTCCTGGAATACAACTTTGAAAGTTTAAAGTAAGCTCATTGAAGGGTATGATTTGATTTACCAAAATATATTTTACAAGCACTTTTAAAGAGAGAGTTTCCTTAGTGGCTTAGTCCTGTATAGTCTTTCCAAGGCATAAAGAAATAGGCCTTGCAGAAGACTTACTTATATTCTACTGTCCGTGTCCCCAACCCAGGGCCCTAGTTCTAGCCTGAATTCTTTGCTGGCATGTACCAAGGCGATTCAAGGAACAGTTGTAAGGAAACAGTGTCATGGCCACACGCTGCTAGCAGTCTGAAGATCTTCAGAACGTGCCTCGTGGACAACCAAGTGTACTTCTTTTTTTAAAAAAATATTGCTGTATTAAATTGTTTGGTATTTATTATTGGTATTAAATTGTTTTTCATTTCTTCTCTTTTTTCATTTCCTTCAGAGAAGCATTCTTCCTTATAATGTATTTTGTAGTCTTTTTTGTTTTCTCTCTTTTCACTGTCAAATTACACAACCTCTTGGATGTCGTCCAAATTCCTTTGGGAGTTTATTTTATGGCTTAATACTGGATGGCCCATTTTAAACAGTTCCCTTTGAAAGTGTTGAACAGGGCTGTCTGAAGTGAGTCACTCTCAGTTTGGACATGGATAGTTATTTAATTTAATATCTTGGGTCTATAACCGGAGAGGTCATTAGAAATGTCCAAACATTTCAATGGCAATACTTGAAGCAGAATGTGAATATCTAAATACAATCAGAAACATCTAGTTCTTACTTGTATTTTGTCTCAGTTCTGTTATTTTTTACTTAGTATAGACATTTGTGTTTGTATTTATGTATGACGTGTATCTTTTTTTACTACACTCACTATATTTTAATAATGTCAGTATCAAATTCCAAAATGCACTATTTCATAAAATATTAAAGATGAGCCTTCATTGATAGTTTTATATTGCTCAGAATTGATTAAATACTGACATGGCAACTGGAGTTATCACTTTGAACTTCAGAGATGATCAAGTCATCTTGGAGCAGAACAATGGAAGAATGTATTTACACTTAAGTTCAATTGCTTTTCAGGGTAACTCCCTGGGCTACTATAGCTCCATGCTTCAGCTAAAATGAAAATAGAGCTTCAGTGTTTCAGAAAGTATCTTTGAAATGGACTTATATTTTTATCATACCATTTTTTGTTGTTTGTAGAACCTTATCTTGTTTATCTCTATAGATCTCATCAGTTTTCTTCAATATAATGAATTTGTATTTTGAAATAAAAAGCATGATCTATTTTAACTGTTTCCTTTGTGGTTTTAAATCACATTTCTAAATAGACTACTATGTCCTCTCCTAGGCATGAGGAAATATGCCAAGTTATTTGAACAGGATTTAATTTATTTTGTCTGTTATTATTAAATTAAATCTCAAAATAAGACTAAATCAAACTCTGCCAATGACTCCTTGTACACATTTTTAAGGTAATGCTTACAATTTTTCTTTACTTTTAAAGGGCATACTGGTTAAATTTTCTATTTTTCTATCTGGGAAGAAAGTGCAGGGAATCTTGGTTTCAGATTAAGTTACTCTATAACAATGGTTCTCCACCTGGAGAGCGCAGCTGAATTACTTGGGGGTCCCAAACCGTAGTTTTTTATTCAGAGGGTCTGGGTTGGAGCCCCCAGGTTCACCTTTTCACAAGGTTCCAGGCGATGCGGAGGCTGCATGGGCACACTCAGCTTCTCTTTTGCTACATCACCTTGCTCTTTTCTGTAGCAAATGAGCACATCCTCTCTCTTTTCTCCATGAGCATGATAGCCGTGCTAAGGTGGCCTTCTCAACGTGCTCCAGTCCCGCTTTCACCTTATGAAAGTGTTCTCCATCCACAGAGCGACTCAGGGAAGCAATGGGGAGTCATTCAACTCCAATCACAGCGCCTTTGATTACAAGTCCTTCATTGTCCTCAGCGACTAACAAATGAAATTCAAAGGTCTTGGCTTCACATTTGCTTGTCACTACACACTGGCCCAGTCTCACCTTCATTTTGTCATCTGCATCCATTCAACCAATGGTTGGTGAGATTTGGCTCTCTTTCCCCATATAATATGCCATTTCTCCCCTTCATCCATTTAAGGAGGACTTGAAATTGAAATTTTTGTTTTGCTTTCCTTCCTACATGTGCCTTCTCTTGCATTGTTTTCACTAAACATTTTCTTTTAAATGTGGGAAGTCGCCGGGAATAGTGGCACACACCTGTAATCCCAGACGCAGGGAAGGCAAGTTCAAAGCCAGCCGTGGCAACTTAGCGAGGTCCTAAGCAGCTTGGCGAGACCCAGTTCAAAATAAAAAAAAAAAGGGTTCACAAGTTAAGAGCCCCTGGGTTCAATACCTGGTACCAAAAAGGGGAAAAAAAAGTTCCTAAAAAAGTCAAAATGTGGGAAGTCATATCCTTCCAATCATAGCACTATAAGGTAATGTATGTACAGGCTCTAGCACAGTACCTGGCATGTTCAAGGGAACATTCGCTTGCCCCTTGTTCTCCTTTCCGTCACTGTCTTAGTGCTTTATCTATGGTGCCATGTTTCTGAGTTTTGCTCTACATTGATTTGTTTATGAATCACGTCCATGGGTATTCATATTTTTACAGGAACAGCATTTGAAGCTAGCAGATGTTCAATAAAAATGTTGAGTGTTAATTATTGCTCTTGCCAATACTTGAAAGTATGAGAGCATTTTACAAAGTCCTATTCAAAAGTGTGAAAAAAGTACTAATTGCTAGATTTGTAGATTCTTGCAAAACAAGAACAATGTGGATTTATTGAAGTTAGAATTCAGGAATTGCTGTTTTGCTCGAAGTCAGCTTTCACTTAGCTGTCTTTTGAGAAAAGTATAAATCATGATCTGGTTATTAGAATGACAGGAAATGGGGACAGTGAACACAATGGAGTGGAAAGAACTGTAGTGTCAGGAGGTCCACCTGGCCTCATTCTGCAATTGACTAAACCATGGAAACTGGCTTAAGTGGCATTTGTCAAAATGGTTACCCAAGGAAAACAGCAAAGGTCATGGTCCTAATCACTCTGCTGTCAATAGCGATGCCTCTTTTATCCAGAAGCACTGAAGTATGATGGAAAGAACCCAAGGAGAGTCCAAAGGGGCTGGTCTAGTCCTGTCTCTGCTAACTGTACGAACTTGAGACTTGGCTTGATGGGGCTGGATGATGAAAATTTTGCCCAGTGAGCCACATAATTTCCAGCTCAAATCTCTGATTCTATGACTGCTCCCGAAACACTAGTGCTAAAAATAGGTATAGACCCTCCATTTGTTCTCTTGGTGTCCTTTTCAAGGAAGGCTTCTGCAAACCTCTAATCACTACACTTTCCACACTGAAATTATCTACCTTGAAGAGCGGTTTTCATTCAGAGGCATTTTTGCCTCTCAAGATATTTGATAATGTCTGGATATGTTGTGGTTGTCACAGCTGGGGACTGAAGTCTGATAGGTAGAGACCAATGCTGCTAATAATATCCTATAAGGCAAAAGACAGTGTCCCTCTCCCCAACAGAATTATTCAGCCCAAAATGTTAATAGGGTTAAAGTTAAGAATCCCTGATCTAGCTAGTGATCTAGATAGTAATATCTCTGTGCAAAGTTGCTTCTTGAGCATCTATACTAGTTCTGGGTACAGAGGAAAAACTCAATGTATGAATATATATGTGTCTATATATAGCATATATATAAAATTTTATAAAGATCTGTATACAATTTTTTAAGCATCTGATGCTCCTAGTTCGTTCATCATTCCATGGACATAAGATTATTCAGATCCCTCTAAGACTGCATTTATTACTCATGAGTAAGTGACACATATGCTGAGTGATCACATTAAGTGTCCAGTCATTTATTAGGACATAGTCTGTGTTGGGTGGAGTCACAGGTCAGTAAAGGAAAGAGAACCACAAGCTGCCATTCACTGGAGAGCCACTTCATTCAGAATGCCAAAAGGAAAATTCAGCTTGGAACTTGAAGCTTTCTCACCATAGCATATGGTAACTATATTTATTTTTTATTACAAATAAAATTTAATTTAAAAATTATATATACTATGAAATAAAATGGTTATTTTTGAAATTCCATTACTGATCTATTGACATTAAAGATACAAATAAATATCAAGTCCTATAAAAGTTCATAAGCAATTTCAAATATCTACTTGATATCCCAACTTAGATAGGGATAGACAGAGTCCAGATTTTACAAACACTTTCTTTATGACATAACTTTGACAATTTTCCAAAGCCCAAATTATCATCAGTAATGATCGGATGTTTTAACCAAAAATGATATTTGAATACATTTCATGTTAAAGCTTAAATAATTAAATGATAATCATGATACTCATATACACTCTCAATATCTCTAATAGCTCCAACATGAGTGCTAATTTGACTAAACATTCCCTCTTTTTAAACTAGATTCTCAGAGGTAGAAATGAGAAATGTAAACATTCTCTAATTCTCTTCTGACCTTCTTTGTACATTTTGTAAATACTTTTGCAAACTATTTACCAATCTACCAGATCTCATCAAAATTTAATTATCCTGAATGTTTTATTAAAACTAGGTCACTAAGTTCCTTCCTAAATCCCTCTTAATTCTTAAAATTTCTGAAAGAACTTATGTTTCCAGTTTTCAAAGTGATTTACTAGATATATTTTATCTTAACATGCACACTATAAAAGTATTTTGGAGCTCACTCAAGTGCATAACTTTTCTTATTGCATTATTATGCAACCCAAGATTTCATCATCAGGAAGATCTATCATCAAATACTTGAGGAAGTGAAAAGAACTGTGTGTCACTGTCATGGTCTATAATTTTCCCTCTCTGCTGAATTATGGAATGCTGTGACTGACACCATCTAAGGTATTTGAGCTCGGTATAATAACATCCTTAGTTCAAGATCTTCCCAAATGAAGGTGCCATACAAGTATAACTTAACAGAGGGATAATTCATATGTTTTATACACAATCCCTGATGTCTCAGTGATATCAGTATGCTTTCTTGGGATTGTCCTGACTGTGTGCTTCATTAATTTTATATATCCAGGGTTGAAGTTTAAAAGGAAGGAGCAGGGAAGGCAGGAAAACAGAAAACATTTTAATCATATGTTAACATATTTGCACTGAGTGTGTGTATATATGAGTGTATTGAAATATACCACCCGATTCTATAGAAACTCTGCTTTATTAAGATAGAAAGTATGTCCTTTCATACAGACTTTAATTTTTCAAGTACTCCTTTAATAGATGCACCACTCAAAATGTCATTTAGCAAACATACCACGTATATTCTGTGACCGCTCTTCTAGGTGTGTGGTCCACAGTGAGGTTAAACAACCAAGATCCCACATCTCGCAGACTTCCTGTGTAGCAACAAAAGGCAACTGCTGTCTCACTAACTAAATCATTTCAAAGGGTAGCAATGTTCCAAGTGGCTAATATTTATGCATTTCGTTCTTACTACGTGTGCTTTACAGTGCTAACTTATTTCATAAAGCAGCACAGGTAGGGCAGGGGCGAAGTGCCACTTTAGACCAGTGTTTCTGAGAATTGACATTTGAGCTGAGAACCCAAGGGGAAGATTTGAGGCAAGAGAGTTCCCACTGGAAAGAAGAGCAAACACAAAGGTCACAAGGTGGGAGGTGGGAGACAGAAAGCTAGCATAGCTGTGTCTTGGATAGGGGCAGAATAATGTGACAGGTCAGATAGCTTGGAAGAGACTAAATGCTATGTTCACAAATATGGAAATTTTTTTCTTTTTTGATTTTTTGTCACTGCATTATAATTCTATATATTAGTGGGATTCACTGTGACATAGGCATCCATGCAAGTAACACAATCTGGTCATTTTCACTCATTGGTACCTTCCCTTTCCCTCTCCTCCTCCCTTCACTGGTTCCCTATCTCTACTAGCACCCCCTCTGTTTTCCTTATCCTAGGTGCAATGGGGTGGGGCCAATCTAATGTATGCTAAAAATTTCCTACTGAGTTTTGGTGGAAGAGTGCATTGTGGAGGGGTTAGGGTTAGGAGGAAGGGCCAGGTCGGATGCTACAACTAATCCAAAGAGATCATGATGCCCTGGACTACGATGGGAACGGTGAAGGAAATGACAAAGGCAGATTGCAAACAAACTTTGGAGGCAAATCAATCAACATTTGCTAAGAAATTCAGTGTTTGGAATGAAGCCAAAAGATAAACCAAGGATGAAAATTCCAATGTTTTGGCTTGAGAATCTGGGGTGGATAGTGATTCACTTCACATTATACTCACTCAGTGAAACTTGATTTCACTCCAAAAGTGGCTTCTCCATATCTCCTCCTTTATATTCAAACTTTGTTTGAGACACTGTTCAAAAGCTACCTCCACTAATCAGAATTCCTCACTATTAATGATCTCTCATGTCTTTTTGTAACTCTCCCATGGTAAGAACTCTTGCATGATCTCTGAGTACATACTTCATTTGTTTTACTAGATACTTGAGAGCAGAAATTGTTTCCATATTAATTTCTGTATTTCACCATCAATAGGCACAGTATTTCACATATAATTATTGGGATCTAGTTCCAGTTCCCTCAGGGCAGTCCCAGTTGTGGGCCTAACTATTTATAGTTGCCTGCTCCCTTCTCAAACTGTGTTGAGATGAATGACACATTACTATATTTAGCAGAAGCCTTATCTATTCACCATTTTGGGAGTTGATGGGGTTTGGTTATGAAAGCTCCTGATAAGGCAGGAACATTTGGAGGTGAAATGACTGGATTGTGGAGGCTGTAACTCCATCCTTGTTTAATGAACTGACTGGGTGGTAACCATAGGCAAGAGGGGCATGGCTGGAGGAGGTGGGTCACTGAGGGAGTGCCCTGGAAGGGTCCATCTTTCCTGCAGCCCAGTCCTGAACTTGCTGTCTTTGTTGCTGGCCACCATGAACAGAGTGGTGCTCCCCACCCACCACACCTTTCTGTCATGGCCCCAGAGCAATGGAGTGGGCTCATGATGGACTAAACTACTAAAGCCATGAGCCAAAATGAACATTTCTTCCTCTAAGTTCTCCTTGGTGGGTATTTCTGTCATAGCCATGAAACTCTGAGTAACACAAGAGTAGATGACGACTTTCAAACTACTGTTTTGAATGATATACCACGAGATAGAGTAGATGCCCAACTGCCTAGATGTTCTAAGGTTCAAAGTTTGTGTATACATATGCAACAAGCAAAACTGGGATTCAGCTTTGGGATGAATTTGGAAATCCTTCAGATTCCATGAAACCCTAAGGTAATACTGTTCTGATAACCCAATCATCATGCCAAAACCCATTACACTACAGAAACTCAAGCTCTGTCCATAAATAGGAAATGGAATGCAGAATAATGAGTTGCAGATCTTTGAATACCTTTGTGCCTCCAACATTTTTCTATTTTAGGTAAATATGCATTTTTGGTATTTGGATGAAATTTGAAATTTTCCATGGACATTACAAAAGATATAAAAAGAGATTTCCTGAGTGTACAGTATATTACTAGAGTTGTCCTCAGCTCTATTTTTTTTTATATTAAGTAAAAGTAGGAAAGAGTTTGAAATGAAATTCCAGATAACTGTCAGCAGGTCTATTATCACAAACACTCACTCAAAATTCTCAAAGAAAAGGATCTATAATCAGATTTATTTATTGTGCAAACATTTGTTCTCTTGTGGACCGAACCCTAATTGCCTTTTCTTCTTATGCATTTTATGCCTGAGTGACATCTTCCTCATAACTTGGCCAAAGAGCCATCTGGCCAAGGCCTTCCTTCCCCTGGATGGTGCAGCCCTGTGTTCTTGAAGGTGCTTATCCAATAACCTGCTATAGAAAGAATTCACTACTTTATGCATCATAAATTTGTATCTAGGTGCCTAAGGAAAGGCTTTTGTGATCCACAATTCAGAGCTACAAGCATTGTCTCCCAATAGGTGTTTGATATTTTCTCAACATTTTGAACGATTGCCAAGGGAGATTTAATTCCTTTTTTTTGTTGTTGTTGTTTCTTTTTCTACTAGATGTCTATTATAGTCATTTCTGTTTACTCTCCCTGTGTTTTTTGGAACAGTTCCACATTTCTCTGTTTTTTTTAATATGCTCATTACAGAATGATGGGAGAAAGTGTGAGACACCCTCTGCTCTTCTTCCTGGCAGAAGCACTCCCTACTATCAAGGAGCAGCTCTCAGATTTTACACACAGCTATACCCATCCTAAGCCACAGCCCATGCACTTTGCTCATCTATCTCTCTCTCACCGTGAATACCAAAGCAGAACTTACATTGAATGCAAATCCTGCATTTAAAAATCCTGTTTGCAGGGGGCTAGAGTGGTGGCTTGATGGTTACTGTGCTTGGCTGGCATGCACAAGTGTGCAAGTTCAGACCCCAGCACTGTGTATACAACAAAGTGTCCCAGGAATGCAAGTCATATGAAAAACTAAATAAATGTTGTTTCTCTCTCTCTCTCTCTCTCTCTAACTGCCCTGTCTTTCTTAAAAAAAAAAAAAAAACAAAGAAATCCTGTTTGTAAACTTCAAAACACTTGAATCTATTATCTTTTAGTTAAAAAGGCCAAAATTATCAATGGATATGGATAAGAAGGCAATACCTTGCAAATTATACTAGAAACATAAAATACTATAAATTCACTGCTTTTATTGGATGCTGTGGTACATGTCTATAATCCCAGCAGTTTGGGAGACTGAGCAGGAGGATCTCAAATTTGAGGCTCAGCAACTTAGTGAGACCCTGTCTCAAAACTAAAAATAAACAAGTAAATAAAAAAGACTGGGGATGTAGCTCAGTGGTAGAACATCCCTGAGTTCATTCTCCAGTACTGCGCATGTGAACACACACACACACACACACACACACATCACTATTTTTACAGACACTCACAAGAAGAGTGGAAATATAATACTAGAGTACATTCAAGTAATGATATATCATCTATTTATAATTGAGTTTGTGCAAGAACCTAGAGATTTCCCTCCTCATTAAAAGAAAAGAATACCCCCATGCTAACCATTTTCCCCATGTCACAAATAGGAAAGAAGTTGTACCCTGTGCTCATATTTATGCCTACGAGGACCATATTTCTGATCACATGATCATCTGAACTTTGGGCATCGTATCAGCCAGCTTTCTGCTGCTGTAACAAAATACCTGAGATAAATAACTTTAAAAAGATGAAAGATATATTTTGGTTCACAGTTTCATAGGTTTCAGTGCATGGTCACTTGGTTCTGTTGCTTTAGGCTTATATTGGCGCAGGACATCATGGCAGGGAATGCATGGGAGACACCTGGTCACCTCCTCAGTAACCAAAAAGCAAAGAGAGAAACAAGATGGGGCCAGGGTCTCAATATACCCTCCAAGGAAATGCCTTCCATAACCTAACCTCTTTCTATTGGGTCTCACTCCTGACACTTCCACCCTTTCTCAATAGTGCCATGGGCTGGGGACCAAGCCTATAGCACATGGCCTTTGGGGGATACTTCCAAACCACTGCAAGTGTCATTTTGTTGTATTTGGCATGCTCCTCCCTCAGACATTCCTGATTTCAATATTCTTTCCACTATACAGATAAACTATCCCTGAATTTTCAACACATAGGCATCTTACTTATCCCTTCAAATTACTTTGTGCTCCAAGTGGTTCTTGGTCCTACCACTGTTAAGGTACGGTTTTTCTACAGCTTCCAGCCACTGAACACTGTGCTGTCATTTGGGTTGGACTTTGACTATTCCTAAGTAGCAGAGATTATGCATCTCTTCCATGTTGCTGCGGACTCACTCTACTCTGCATACAATCATCTTGACTCCCTTCCCTCCTCTGGTAGATCCATCCCAGAGCAGATCCTGTTAGGGGCTCCCTGTGCAGGACCCTGGGATGATATGGCTTGTAACTACTATAAAACTCTCACAAAATCTGACCTGTTCTGACCTTACGCTTCCTCTTACCTGATAACCAAGAGGAACTGGAATAACTTCTCAACTGGGTTTTGGCCATTTAATGAGATTTCCATGGCATTCCTCTCAGGGGCTGGGACGTATCCTAGGGTACTGATGTGCTGACCTCCCCATCCTATGCAGACTGACTTTCCCTCTTCGCATTTGTGCTTGGGAGGACGTATGGCAGGAGGCCCTAAGCCCAGGGGGAGATGTGGCCTGTCAACTTGCTTTTGTGATCCCGTTATAACAATGTATCATTATTGGACAGATTGAAGAAAATTTGGTTGAAGGTCATTCTCAGTACATTCTTTCGTTATCTTTTATCAATTCACTGTCATATAAAATATTCACAATTTTAAGAAAAGACAAATCAATAGGGACACATCAGAAAAAGTAACAGGAATTTACTGAAGAAAAACAAACATTTCCAGCTAATTTCAGATCTGCTATCCTTGGTCAGCCACCTAGAGTTTTTCTTCTTTTATTTGTAAGGTAATTATCTTTGTGCTTTTAAAAGTTATAATTGTTGTACCGAAGATGGAGGGAAAGAAATAGTTTGAGGTTGGCCAATCACAGGTAGGTAACACAGGACAGATAATCCAACTCCTAGTCATACAGCTGAGCTGCAGGGATCTTTGTCTATAAGAACAGCCTGGTGATATTTGAGGAGGTGACACTGTCTTCCTTGAAGAGGAGTGGTTTAATTTAAATTAAGTTTTTTGGTAAATGGCAGGTATTTTTCATTAGCTGGAATACTAATGCACTCAACACTGCATCCAGGGAATGCACCTAAACCCCATGTACTAGAAATTCTAATTTGTATCTCAATCACCACAATTACATGATGATGTAAATATTACTGCTGTCACATGCCCCTGCCCCACTTCTTTTACAGCTAAGGAAATTAAGGCTCAGAGAGATCAAGTGATTTGTCAAAGTGACCTAGCCAGAATTCAAAGTGAATTCTATTTTTCACTGAAGTATTGAATTTCTCTTTTCCTCGACTCACTTTTACATTAGTACTTCAGCAACATAAAAACAATATGAGCGCACAAAAAAAAAAAAAAAGAAAGCAAGAGAGCAGAATTTTAGGTGTAGTCTAGGTTGGCATGGTCACTTTGAGCAGGTTGAGAGCCAAGTTTAGCAGAACTCACTCCACAGGGGCGAGAGGGAGAAGACAAACATCCGATGAAGGCTTTCACTGCAAATTGGCCAAATCCCTAGCAAGAGCAGAGCACAGCCCCCAACCCACTGATAGGCAGAGGGGTAAGCTAGGCAGCCTTGTGTGCAGGGCCACCACTACCAACTCCACGTCTGCCTCTATGTCCTCAGGCCCTTCCTGGGCCTCCTCCACCTCCTGGTGTGATTGTGAGGATTAAGGAAGCAACTGCGGAGAGACCCCTAGCCTAGGATGCGGTGCTTTGTATTCAATGTAATAAATAATGAGATAAATCAAATTAAAAAGAGAAAACATTTATTTTGGCTCATGGTTTTGCAGGTTCCAGTCTAAGGTTGCTTGCCTTTTTGTTTTGGGCCTGTGGTAAAGCAGCGCATCCTGGTGAGGAGCACAAGGCAGAGGCCACTGCTCCCGTCATGGCAGCCGGGAAGCAAAGAGAGAAAGGCAGGGTCCCTGAGTCCCCGTTAGTGGCATGTCCCCAGTGACCTGACTTCCTTCCATGAGGCCCCACCTACAAGGTGCCACCACCTCCGGACAGTGTCATACACTGGCAACCAAGCCTTGAAATACATGGGCTTTTGGGAGGACACTCAAGAGTCAAACTATAACACCCAGTAAGAGTAGGGGCCCAATGAGAATGAGCATGGGAGTACATAGAATGTCCCGTGGAACATGGATATCAGTAACGAGAAGAGGAATGACAGGAGGCACGAGGGAAACTCAGCACAGGGGTTCAGAGGAGGCGATGAGAAAGCAGCTGATACAAAGCCTGCTGTCTACTGGAACTAGTTAGAGGGCTCAGACACAGATCCATTCAAACCTCACTGCCTATCAGGAAACAGGCACAGAGGGGTAAGGCTGCCCATGGTCACACACAGATGGTCAGGGGCCAACCAGAGCTTTAAGTGTATCACCTTAGATCACTCATACTGCTTTTTAAGACCTCAGAGCCATCTGATTCTGCAGGTGAAAACCACACTGTCCAGACTGAGGAGTGCTCAGTCTCCCAAGTGAACTGTCAGTTCCTGGATTCTAACACGTGCTACGCATAACCTCTACCAGATCTGAGGTACAGTGAAGGCACCCTAAACGTATCTGATGATGGAGGAGATATGGCAGTGGAGAGCAGCCTCAAAGAAGGAGGGTGTCAACCATTTGTAGGAAACAGACTGGCCTGGTGTGGTGTTGCAATCAGACATGTGGCTGCTGGGGGGAAACAAGAGCCACCCGATATCCAAGAGAATATTTCCCATGGCGCGGTGGCTGTTAACCAAGGTCCCACTCAACTTCTGTCCAGTGGGGGGACACAGCCACTGCTAGCCATGCTCACAAGAGCCTGGCAATTACTCTTTCCCTATAAAAATTGTCAAGCATTAGATGTATACAGAACAATAAAAGATGCTTCAAGATACTAATAATGTTGTCATGGCTTTTGCAGCTAAATGGATGGGAATGGAAAAAAATGATCATGCTGAGTGAAATATCCCAAAGTCGGAGACTAAAGGGCCAAATGTTTTCTCTCATATGTGGACGCTAGATAGCTAAGTTTAATCAATAAAGCCACCAAAATTGAAATATCACATAAGCTGGGAGAACCATAGCTATGAGGGTTGAGATGGAAGGGATGAGAGGGAGGAAACAGGGGTTTATCAACACAGCTGGGTACACTCAACTCCCATGAGAAGCCAAACTATACTCAGGAAGGCAGAGAAACTACAAATCTCAATAATTAATATATTTGTATATGCTCATTTCTATCTGTAGCATGAGAGTATTACAGAGGAGACATCAGGGAATGGATGAAGTGGAGGAGATCCTGGCCTAGGATCAGGCTTAACTTATTATGTATGCATTAATATGTAACGATTCCCTCCAATATGTAAGACTATGTTGAACTGATAAAAAAAGATACCAATAATTTTGCTTGCCTGTTGAGAATCTTAATATAGCATTTTTAGCAATGACATTTAGGAATCCATCATCTCAAGAACTGAAGAGAGTTATTTTCATTCATTGCAGTTCCAAGTTTCACAATGTAGAAAGGATAGTCCTATCTCAATTTGGGAAACCATTAGTTATGTCTTCTGTGTAGTAGAGAACATGATTAAGTATACATTGGATATTAAAGATATGAAAAATTTTAATAGTGTACTATGTTTTCAGGGTTGGGTAATTTTTTACGAAAGACAATCAAGATTGTGATTACAGAAAACAAAGCCCCCTAGATGTGGAAGAGTAATACTTTTCAACTGTACCATGTTTTGAGAAAGTCTCTTGCCCATCAGAAATAGAAATGCTACCCTACTTTACAAAAAGGAGTTTAATCTGTTCTGTCAAATAGTACTTACATGTCCCTGGGGAATTTTAACAGTCCATTAAACTCAGAGACATTTAACTATCAGTTTTGTGATTATATGTTTATCAAAATATTAAATATATTTATCAGGTGAAGGAAAGAATAGATGTGTTCTCTGGAAAATTACAATATATGTGATATTTTTAAATGACTACAAAAAAAAAAAAAATGAAAGTCAAGTCCAATATTTTAGTGACTTAAAGAAACCCTTGCAGCTCCTCATACCTTTTGTCTCATGCAGTGTGTGTTGCTCCTGGCAGAGAGAAATACATAAATGGCTAATATAAAAAGACAAATATTATTACATTCCCGTAGGTAATACTTGTCCACATAAGAGAACTTGGAACTTTCAAACTGGAAAGAAAATTAAATGGAAAACACAAAGCAATGCAAAACCAAAACGTGCTCTTAAAACATTCCCGTATGCTTTAGATAAGAAGTTAATGAATAATGAAGGAAGTAATGTGTTGAAATGAAACTAGTTCATTGTTCTCCTGAAATGCATTTTATACTAATTTTCCCAAGACTGCATGACAAAATGAGTTTATTATACATTTTAATGTTAATAATCTACTTGCAAATAATCATTTGATAATGTAAAAAAGCCAACACTGGTCGTACCGGAAAATCTTTCATAGACGTTAATTCTGCACACTGCTACTTCTGACTGTCAAGATTTGGCGTAGGGAGACATTGGCAGAGATATGTTTCTTTAGAAATCTTGCAATTCTACTGATAGTTTTTCTCCATAAACGTAGCTCCAGTCAGAAAATAAAAGTATTCATCTAAAAAGGAGGATCAACTATACATTCTAATTAATTGCCAAATACATCAATTTAACAGTGACATGAGTTACGAATAATTAGCAGTAAGTTGACTAAATATTAAGACTACAATGATCAGATGTACGTTTAGGGTTCAATTTCATTTAGTTATATGAAAGTATTATAACAGACTAAATGCATTTACATTCTGTGATACAAGTCATTATACATTTAAAAAATTTTGAATATTGGTATCATTTTAGGATTCTGAACAGCTGCTTAGAGGTGTCAGCACAAGAAGCAATAACATTCCCGTAGCTGTCTGGGGAAAATACTGAGGGTTCTAATGGGGTCCAATGGGTTCATTTGTACATTTGAGCAGAGATAGATAGTGAGCTCCTACCATGGCCTTCAGGTGATTTCTACCTGAAGACTGGAAAACAAAAACACCAAAAACAGCAATAAAGTAAGCTCTTAGATTTTCTAGTCTCTTTTCTGTAACAAACTTATGAGGCAGAAGAGAGGGAACAAAAAACTTCGTTCTCCATGGGCAGGGTAGGTCCTGTTAATGCTGAAAGGGGAGGGTACAGCCACAGGAGTGTTTGACATATGAGTGCCATTGTTCTTATCTAAGAGGGTGAGGATGGAAGTTCCAAGGTAGGTTCCCAAACAACAGCTCCGTTCCCCTGTGCAGGGGCACTGAAGAAGGGCCAGAATAGGAACCACATACTCAGATGATGCCTCCGAGGATGGGGCTGTGCTCCTGAGCAGGATTCTGCTTATTTTAGTCTACTTTATTATTTTAGTCCTGGGGATAGAACCAGGGCCTCATGCTTGGTAAGAACACATTCTGCCACTGAGCTATGCCTAGACCTAGGGTTCTGCTTTACTTGCTAGATATCAGTGCTGAAAGAGACACACACAGTAAGACAGATTGGTCAAAAATTAAATACATCTACAATCAAATGTCCCCCTCAAAACTTTGGGATGAATTCACTAAAAATTTGAAGTTCATTGCAAGTGACTAAAAGCTCATTGCTACAACATGGGATTTTGTTCTTATGGGCCTACCTAGAATGCGTTTGTCCAAACACAATTATATGGATCTAACCCCATTTTCTTTCCTCTCTTTGTTTGCTACGGGCTATTTAACTAACAGATAACCAACCAGAAAAAAAGAAAAGTGCTCCAAGTGCAGTGTCAGATATTTGCTTCTAGGACAGGAAATGAGTTACATAAATGCAAGATAAGGAATTGCTAGCTAGGTATGAAGGCTGAAAGAAAACACTGTAAGAGAGATCGATGAGTCAAAAATTAAATACATCAGCAATCAATGATGCTATTAAAGACCCTATCATACAATGTCCATGAAGGGGGCAGAAAATAATTTGAAAAACTCAGAAATGAATCTGTAATCTCTGACTCTGGAATTCTGTCTTCCATTGCGGTCAACATTCCTTTAGATTATAAATGCTTAAAAAAAAAAAAAAAGAGGAAACTAATTTGATTTAAGACTTCAAAAATAATAATCTTTGAGGAAAGGCTCAAGGAATTGGGGTTATTTAGGCCAGGTAAAACACAACTGCAGGACTGACTTAATAAATGTCAAATACTTGAAATCAACTGTTCTCCAAGCCAAACCTTCAGAAGGCTGAAGCAGACAAAGTAGGCTAAAATTGCAGTAAGAGATTTTGGGCTAATTTTAATAAGGAACTTCCTGGAAGGAATTTAAATCTCTTACTGCAATGTAACTCAATGTTACAAGGTTAATTAAGCACAAAGTGGTTACCACCGAAAAGTTGTGGAATCTTGGCTCTCAGATAGAAAACCACATATCTTAAATGGTTTAGGTTTACTTCTGAAGAGAATGAATTGAGTAACTTCCAGAGTTTGCTAATAACATATCACATTATTGATTTTATAGTTTTTTTGGCTTTTATCTTGCATAAGTGAGGCACACTTTGATATGAATTCTAGGATTGAAGAAAAAGTACAGGTCCTATATACCTGTAAATCTTGAATTTGATTGCTTGACATACATTTTTAAAAATTCATTTTTGGGGCTGGAGTGGTGGCTCGGTGTTATGGCACTTGCCTGGCATGCGCATGTACAGGTGTTTGAACCCCAGCACCCGTGCACACAACTGAGTGTCAGGGCAACGAAAGCCTTGTGAAAAACTCAATAAAAGTTGATTCTCTCTCTCTCTCTCTCTCTCTCTCTCTCTGTCCTTTTCTCTTAAAAATTATTTTTTAAACTCACTCCTTTCCTGAACACTATTAAGGAGAACTCAGTTTGGAATAATATTTTATTATGGCACTAAAAAAGCCCCAAATCATTAACATATTGAGTCCATTGAACTATTTATCAACCCTACAAAGGACTCTGTTTTGAGCAAAGAAGAGGTTTAAGTAGAAATTAACAATTAACCATACACACTTATTTTTGGCCTTATATTTATCCAAAAGATTTCACTTATTATGTATGCTCAAAATTAAGAACAAAACCCAGCCTATTTCTTCATGGTATTAAAGTGTTTTAACAAATTTCTCTCATGTTCTGCAATGTTCAAAACAAAAGGATAATTTGTGGGAGGGGAACAGACTGTAATTACTTAAAATTTGATGAACTATGGCATAATGCTGAATAATCTTCATTCTTTTTCTTTCATCAAAGTGAGCAAAATTATGTCTTTTTATTGACCTTTTCTGTTTTTGAAAGACATAAGCCACTGTGGCATCCGTTCCATTTTAAACTAATGTGTCCATTATTTTATATCTAAATGGGGCCAACATCATTGGCTCAATCATGTCCTGAAAGATCTTTAGCTCTCGTCCACTGTTACATATTTTATGCATTACATGAAATAAAACACCTCAAGATTTTGAAAATATTTATTTTAAAAACAGCAATCAAATTGTCTGTAATCACATTTTCTGCCTGGCTTTGAAAGCTGCATTATTCAATATGCCAGTGGTCTTTTCCATAATAGCAACATATTAGAAATTCATGCTGTTCTAATACATCTGAATTCCTTGATGTGCGGCACTCCCTATGGGCCCAGAGGAGCACTCTTGCTTCTGTTTCATGAGTCCTGTATGGTACCCACTGAAGTGATGGTTGTCAAAACAGTTGTACAGTGGCCTTTGAATGCAAACTGTGCCATGACTGAATGCTAAAGAAATGACAATAAATCTGAGTATATACATTATGTTTGCTTTTGTTGCCTGGAAAAAAAGAAGGCATTTGGGAAATAAACCCCCCAATTTTATTGCCTTTTAACATCTTTTTTCCATTTTAAACTTCAGAACTGGAAATTTGAAGCATTCAAAGAAATTGAAATCTCCTTTGTTGCTTTTTTCATTGTAAATTTTCTATAATGTGTCATTAGGAGCCACACTCTGCAAAAAGCCCAGGTTCTAAATGAATCCTTTCTCTGAGGCCATTCTAAAACTTTGCACGGTTTTTCTTTGTATGAAAGAGCTTCTGTTGACTGCACAAAGAACAAGCAGTGGCCACATATAGGCCGGGCAGAGAGGCTTCGATGACTTTATACAGGGTTGTACTCTCTCTTCTTCCAATCCATGATTAAACCCAGCAGTGAATGTACCGGAGTGGGAGGAAAAGCAGGAGAGGCGCTTGATTTCAGTTTGCAGGAATCAAAGGATTTTTTTAAAAACCATGAATATTTAATACAGGCATTTTCTTATTTGTCTTTCCTCCTGAAATAGTTTTTCTGGTTTCTTTTTAACAACTTGAAACCCCCATCCATCCACACAAAGCGACATCACTTTCCTTTTAATGGTGGAATAACATTTTCCCCTCAAAAGAAATGATCTGTTCATCAGGTTCAGATATCTTTATCTGATTAGGCTTTGAGGGGGCCACAGTTACCACACTCAAAATACCGAAAGGATGGCCAGAAACATTACTAAGTAACCAAAGTGAGAAGACAAGATCCCGAAATCTGGATCAGGATTGTGTGGTCCAAAAGATAATGAATTCTAGGAGAATGCTAACCCTGGAAAGCACTGCAGAGATCCTCAGGTCTTGTGCTTTTCCACCTTCTTGGAGAGGGAGTCTATTGTTCCAGGGAACTTTTATAAGACATGTAAATAAAGAAACACAAAGGCATTGCAGGTCTGACTGGTTGCTGGTGTGCTCTGAATCCACCCGGCTAAGCTGGGACCCACTAAGAAAGTCCAACCCTGCTGAGGATGGCCTGTGGCTTATCCATCCTTAATGAGCTTGTCCAGCACTGTCATTCTGGTGGCTTTTCTACCCAGACTCTATTGCCTGAGAAGTGCAGACCAATCAGTGACCCACTATCCAAATAACTCAGCGGAATTTTGAGAAATTGGAACTCTTGCTTAGTGGGCCATGAATGGCTGTTGAACTTGGACCTAGAGAATAAGAACTAATGGGCACTTATTCAACTGTACATACTTATAGAAATTCTACCCTTTTTTATAGTCTGTTCTTGAAATAGACTTTAAGAAAATGTAATCTTTTTAAAAGTGCCAGAAATCTAACTTGTTGCAGGAATCCAAACTGACTACCGGATAAGGAGCCCTGACTGATAATAAAATGGCACAGGCAAGAATATGAAAAAAGAAGTGATCGGAAACATTTTCCCTGTGTGTATGCTGCACCCCATATATCTGCAATAAATTTCAGAAGGCAATATAGATATTCCTGGTGACTTTTTCTTTTTTTTTTTTTATCAAAGAGGTTCCCAATGAACCAACTTAGAATCTACCATGTACAAGGCACTGTTTTATAGATATTAACTACTTTAATGCTTATGACATTATGGGATTGAATATCTTATTACACTCATTATATTTTACTTTCATAGTTTTATGAATTAGGATCTCACTATATTACTCAGGCTGGCCTCAAACTCCTGGGCTCAAGAGATCCTCCTGCCTTAGTTTCTTGAGTAGCTGGGACTATAAAAGCATGCCACCAAGCCCAGCTAACCCCCATTTTGTAGATAAGGAAAGAGAGACACTGAAAGCTTATGTAAGTTGCTCAAGGTCATATGGAGTTAAGGACAAGTTCTAGGATTTGAACTGAAGAAGTCTGGCCCTTAGAAGTCGATTTGAATCACAATGATATTTAAGGACACACAATAAAAGATAAAGACCTCCACGGTTAATAGCTGGCTTACTGCTGTCTTTTTTGACAGATGTGAAGAAGATTAAGGATTCAAGTATAAATAACTCAAAAAGTCTTCTCTCCCATGCATTTTAACTTCTTCAAAAGAGTCATACAGGCTTGCTCTTCTTGTTTTATTTAACCAGCTCTTATATAATGCTTTCTACATGTCAGTTAATAGACTAAGCAATTTTTCAAATACCTTTAACTCCATGAGGTAAGGACTATTATTATTGCCATTTTTCCAGATAATGGACCTGGAATATTTGCTGGCCAAATCATTGAGTAATCACTTAACCACTTGGAACCTTCAGTTTTTGTTTGTAAAACTGGGGTACTAATACCTTATTCAAATATTAATTTTTAATTAGTGACTAAATTTTTTTATGTCATACTTACCAGATATTTGTAAGAAATACTTATAATCGGTGAAGCTATATCACTTATGTTTCCACTGGGATAAGAAACAAAGGTAAGGGGCTGGAGTGGTGGCTCAGTGGTTGTGGCATTTTCCTGGTATGAGTGAGGATGTGGGTTCAAACCCCAGCATCACGTACACAATAGAAGTGTCAGAGAAATGAAAGCCACATGAAAAACTAAATAAAATTGATTCTCTCTTTCTCTCTCTCTCTCACTTTCCCTCTCTCTCTTAAAAAAAAAAGAAAGATAAAAGAAAGGTAAATACAAGAAAATTTACCTTTAAAATGAAATCTCACTAAAGATAGTAAATAATATACAATAATTTGTGTCAAAAGTAAAAGATACAACACAATAATGTATATGGATTATGAATCACAATAACATCTAAAATACATGTAATCTCTAAATAAGACCTAAAATATTTTCATCTTCTTGATAAGTTAAAATACTAAAATTTTACCCTGTGAAAACACTAACAAAGATATGATCATAATACTATAATAGTAGAAGACTCAACTTTAACAATACTGAAGAACGTTTGGAAAATGCAATTGGAGATAGTTGATCCTCTAAGTAAATCTGCCCATGTTGGCTTACTCTTAGAATTTAAAGTTCACAGCAAATTCATTATTTAGCATCTATATATGTTAGCTTTTTTTTAGTTGTTCCCATATTGTAGATAACCTTGAACGATATCAGAGGAGCACTGTAATTTCTAATCGAACTTTGTTCACATCCTGATTTCTGTAGCCACTACTTTCCTCTCTTTTTTGGCACTGACAACTCAAATTGTCCTTATTCATGATGTATTTCGACAACTGGCGAACTAGATGGTAGCTTGATTGTTCTTTAAAATTTTCCAAATTCTTTTTTTTAAATGAATACATAAAAACTGTATGTTTGTATCAGTTATCATGTGATGTTTTGATACATGTAAAACATTGTATGATGTCCAGTAGTTAGACTGTTTGTGATCATGTTCAGCATGAGCAAAATTGTTAGGGAAGTGTTTTGGTAAGTTTTAATAAGGAGGTACAATCAGGAAATCTTAAAGTTTTTTTCAAAGAAAATAATCCCTAGTGCTTTTTAAATTTAAAGCCTGAAAATTTGAAATGTTGTTCATCTACATATTCTTGGGGACAAAGTGAATATAGCTCAAAGGCCCAGGTGTCCGCTCTGGTGGTCCTTATCCTGGTATACCTCCTCAGTTCGTCTTACATAAGTTGAGACAGCAGGCTTCCAGGGTTGACCACAGTTTTAGCTTCCTACCACTATGTCCATCCAGCATCCTATTACCAGAGGGGCTTCCTACAACACTGCTCCCATTATGCTTTTGCATTGAGTCTCCTGAATTTTGCCAATGGTTTTTTACACTCTGTCTTCCAAGCTCAGAGTTCTTTCATTGGCTTTTGAAGGCTTTAGTCAAATCTCCCAATTTAAAACACTCAACCTGATTTTTGAACACTCTCCAACACTCCTTTTTCCTTCCCCTCTCTTTATCCAAATCAAAACCATCCTTCAACTCTGACTGTAGTCCTTCCTTTTCCACTAGCAGTTTTATACCCAAACCAAATTGATTACTCTGATCTCTTCCAAGTAGGAATTGCTACTGATGTTATTGCCAACAAAACTGTATTTAATGCTTGTCTTGGTCTTTAATTGCTTCATGTTTTTCTCTAATTTTCATAAGTATTTATGCTTCTTTTCTGTGATTTGTAAAGTCTTGAAGACAGTGGTTATGTCCTATCCATCAATCATCCAAGCCCTTGCAAACCATTAGGCCATGGTAAGCTTTCAAAATGTACCCACTGAGGAATGGCCCTCTAATCGCATAATAATTCAAAACAAGAACTGAAGAGGGTCTTTGTTTCTCAAAGGAATTGATAGACAAAAGATAGCTCCTGGTTCTCTGAGTACTGTAAGATTGCCATTTCAACTTTAGACTATATCAAACTCTGGTTCCTGGAGTCCAGCCAGAGAGGCAAGCCTTGAAATAAGAACAACAAATTCAATCTCTGAATCTACTTTCTTCAAGATCAGGCTTGCTTGGGAAAAAAATAAGTTTAATATACATGTAAGGCTAGGATCAGCATCATTAACTAGACAAGACTGTCTAACAGTAGCAACCATGTGCCTGTGGATACTTAAGTGTCAAGTACTTAAAATTAACTAAAATAAATTGTCCTTTAGTCCCATGAGCCACATTTAAGTGCATAGTAGCCGGAGACGATTACTACTGGATAGCAGATTACAGAAGGGATCTGGCATCATATGAAGGCGCAGAGACAAAGCTAATGCAAAGCCCGAGCGGCACTAGCATTGACTGGAGAAACTTTGCCTGCAGCATGACACGGATGGACCAGTACTATGAATGGGCAAAATAGATGTGCATCTCCAGAATGTGGTTTAGGGAGGATTCCGCAAGCTCACCATCCCAGGAAAAACCCTAAGGGCATCACCTTCCAGATTAGAAAGGTGAGTTAGAGCTCCATGCCTTTAGTCTAGCCCAAGCTGGGATTTATTTCTTCTCTACCTTGTAAACTGTGAAAAGCTCCAACGGAAGCATCATGTAAGGACAAAACCCAGCCAAGTGCAGTTTTGATAGTCATGTGGGTGGGGAAAGCATGGAGAAGTTTTATGAGCAGAAGCTCCTGGCAGGGAGGGAGGAAGGCACAGGGGAAGAAAGGTCTAGAAATGAGATTGCATCATGGCTGCAACGAAGTCTAGTCAAGAATGCATCACTGCTACAGGCAGGAAATCTGGAAAAATCCCAGATCCATAGTTATTGAAGTTGCCCCTGCAACTATCAAAGATTAGCTGGTACATTAATAGGGACCCAGGGAGCTCAGCAGCAAAAAAAAGATGACTAAGAAAGAGGTCACTCTTATAATGGAAAAATGCTCTTGAGACTTAAACAGTGTACTTGAGTATCTCATATCCTTCCTGCAGTCCAACTCTCATTGCTACCATGAGGATGGAGCGTGGAGGACAGAATTGGCATTTTATATCCTGACCACATCCTTCCTCTCCTTCGAGAAGAATAGGGGTCCTCCTGGGCACCCTGGCACAAACCCATTGACTCAGGAGACCAAGGCAGCAGGATCTCAAGTTGGAGGCCAAGTGTGGCGACTTAGTGAGACTATCGCAAAATAAAACATAGGAAGGGCTGGGGATGTAGCTCGGTGGTAGAGCACCCTTGGTTCAATCCCTAGCACCACACATCCACACAAAGATTGGAATCCTCATCAAGGCGTAACCTGGATGCCTGACTGGGCTCATGAACTGGGTCTGAAGGCTTAGTCCCAAAGAGGAACAGACACGTGATTTTTTTCAAGGTGACTGCATTCATGTACAACATTTTTCAGAATCAAATATATAGCATGTTTGTTCAAAATTTCTATTTTCTGTCTTAGGAAATGATACATAATAACCATAGGCTGCCTCTATGCAGATGGAATATAATCTAAAAACCAGGCAACTCTGCAGAGTTTCTATCAGTGATGCTGTTGCAAGAGAGTTATCTATCTCCTCTTGGCCACCCAGATGGCTGTCAGATTTAAGGAGAATTCTGTGCACTACTGAGGCATTAGGCTTCATTCACTGAAACTACTTTGCGGTTTCTTTTGACTTTCCTTTCATCTCCTTTCCCTTATGTTTATAATTATCAGGGGGAAAAAAAACCTTCTTGTGAAGTCATTCAAGTTAGAGATGTATCTGCAAATGATTTGGGTAAGTGATCACATGAAATGCATTTTTTAAAAATCAGAAACAATGTAATATGAGCAAGTAAGTTAATCAATTTACTCATTGTGAACATCATAGCCATGTTAGGTGACTCACAAAAATGACTAGTTAGTTGGACTGTTAAGTGATTGAACAATGAAAATCAAAGAGTGCTAATTAAAAGTCACTGTTAACCCAAGAGGAGTTTTTTTTTATGACATGGTCAGAAATTCTGCCCATGGCTATATTTAACTGACATTTTCTTCACTCCTGGTAATACAGGCAGAGAAATTAAGTTTTTAGATGACATTAAAAACCCGAAGGAAAGCTTTTACGATAAGTCAATGTTTCTCAATTGTGATGCTTGTAAAAACACAGACCCCTGGACTCTCTGGGCAGGGCCTGGGAATTACACTTTTTTACTAGTTTTCCTGGTGGTAAACATTCCCACTAAATTTGAGAAGTTTCTACTGTTCAACAATTCAGAGTGACAAAACACCTAAATAGACTAAAAAACTTTAGAGGAGATGGATTTTGGTCAAAAGAATTATGCCTCCAAAATAGAAATGAAGATTGTTTTCTGGCCTTCCTTTGATCAAAATTTGTGAAATTTGAAAATAGGAAATAGGGGAGAAATTAAGGTTGACATGAGTTCCTGCTCAGAGACCTGCGGATCTTACCTGTGGTAAGGAATCCTGCACTAGACACGAGGGAGCATCCTCCAGGAGTCTTTTCTATCTGAAAGCTGGTTAGCCAGTTTGTATGACAGCATATTCAATGTCAAGCACTATTTAGTACTTTGGGTTACAGCTAGGAGTGATCACACAAGTAATTAACTGATCTTGCCTTGACATAAATATAAAATGGAAAATGGTGTTAGGAATTTGTAAGATTTATGGGAAGCATGCTCCATAGCTAAAAACATCCACCTCATTTCAGAAGGTCATCATCACGATCTGAAGGTCCTTCCCTTAAATGACTCCTTGACTTTATTACATCTCTCACTGCCCACCCCAAATAGGTAAGCAGATTCTTACCACAGAAATGGAGTTGGAGAGCAGTGTTCCATCCTGGCCCAGCATGTTGGAGACGGTGATTTCGGGTAGGTCCATGTTTTGTGGATGAAATGGGAGCAGGCCATTGTGGTTCATTGGGTGACACAGAGAGTGGTAACCAGATTCCACTTCGTTCAGGTGTACCAGGGAGTGGTCCGGGAGGGAAGGCGGAGTGATGGGTGGGATGTTAAAGTCTTCACTTTCCAGACTTGGACCAGGGTAGGACTGCCAGAAGACAAGAGTGACATGGTTACAATTTCACTGACCTGTCCTTCCTCACTGTGGGAGAACACACATGACCCCTCTGATTATTATGCCATGCAGCCTTATGAATTTGGCAGAGACATTTCAAGTGTTCAGATGACCCTGCTGCCATTTCACTATGACACATAGAAGAAAATTACCTCAAAGGCATATCCACTTCGGGTATAAAGACTGCTTCTGTTAGGCAGTTTCATTTTACCAGGAAGCTGAACTCAAACAGATTTCAAAGGTCCCATTAAAATTTTCCAGTTTTAATCTAGCTGAATACCTTTTTCATGGGAATTGTGAGGAAGGAAGTTAATTTATAAAATTAATGTTTGATCAAACATGTTTCATAGGGCTCCCTACTGCTCAGATTATGGGACGTAATAAAAATGAATTCCAGAAGTCTGGGGCAATTGCTTTTGGGTTTTGAAAAGTTACTTGCTCACAACTGACAAAGGAAAAATTACTAGTAAGAAGCAACTTGAGTTTACTGCATAAGTATGGGTGTACCAAAGGCTTGATATAACGTGCCGTTAAAAGCTAATTTTATCACAAAGATTTTATCATCAAAACAAAAGTGAAGATTACTTTCATGATTTCTATTAACATTTATTTGATCTCCTCCTAAACACTGATAAATAATACTGCAACCATTTAAATTCACTTCAATCCATTGTGAAAGGCAAATAATACTAATATTATTATACGAGTAATTCTGGAATAAAGTCAATCAGTAAAATAAATAGCATTAACACACCTGGGGCCTTTTCTTTTATAAACTAGCTCTAGATAAAATAGGAAGGGAGGGAGGCAGAGAGGAAGGAAGGGGAAATTATACGAAGATACTCATATCTAAAAACAGAGTGTGGTAAAAGTTGAAAAATATAAGCAACAACTGAATAAAGAAACATTGTTAGCAATTAATATCAATGCACAGCTATACTTAGCAGTCTTTAATGGAACAGGTGTTTCAGTATGAAAGGAAACACTTCCGTCCAGATAATTCTTGCAAGCCTATCTTCCAAATTAAGAGGGCCTTCAGAGCGTTTACGTGCATGGGTAACAAGGATCCCCTTGTCTACCAGCACAGAGCCTACTGAAGTGTGCAAGATTTGAAATGAACAGGCAGAGGGTAGGAGCCAAAGAAAGTAGTGTAAGGTATTCATTGGGTGTTCAGCCAATAAGCATCATCCTCTTGCGTCCAAGTGCCTGGGGTTATTTTTTCCAGATGGCGTCTATTTGTCCAACAGAAAGAAAATCTTCAGGTTACACTTGCTCAATGTTGTACAAATTTTGATATATTTGTGTAGATGCTGACAGAGACAAGATTATATGAAGAGCTACCTTGAAACCTAGAATTTACACCCGGTCATGAAGAGTCATGGGTGGGTTAGAGACTGGGAGTATACGAAGGGAAGATTTGATTCATCCTTACAGATAGTATTTCTTAAATATCTAACATTGTGCTAGGAGAAAAAAAGGAACCAGCTTTAAAAGATTACCAAACTCCTCTGTAAGCAGTATTTGTTTTTTGTCTGAAAAATGTTAGTGATCTGTATCGAAATTACATGTTTGATGAAATGCTCCCATACCTCATTATATCTTAGATCCTAAAGTCTACAGACCTAAGTCATCAATTTCTTGTAGGGTAGTTATAGAAACATAAAAGGTGCCTGATGGGGAGATAGAAGATGATGTATATTTATTAATGTCTATTTCATAAAAAGAGAATGTATGTTTATTAATGTCTATTTCATAAATAGTACCATAAAGAGTCCTTTGACTACATTGTCTTTAGTTTGGCCTTATAATATTATTTTGTGAACTATTTTGAACTATTATTACCCCCATTTCCCTGAAAGGAAAATTGGGGCTCAGGTATCAACCATTGGGCCAAGTTCACTTAGTTGGCAAATGATCAACTCAGTACACAGGAGTGTTGGATAGATGATGAAGAAATTGTTTTCCCTCTTGTGATATTTAGGTTAGTGGTTAAATTTTTACTGTTTTGTTAGGTTGAATGATACAAAATTGCCATTACTCAACAATCTTTGCTAAACAAAATTTCCCAATTTGAGAATCAGCATTAGCATTAGTAACAAGTTTTTTTTCTTGTTCTAAGTGCCACCCCAATGCATACCCACTAAATTCCTTATTCTACCGGAGCATAAGAATTCAAAATTAGTCAGTTTTGCAATGCTGAATTTTAGATACATTTTTAAGAAGTTAATCAGTGCCTATATGAAACTTTCCTGTATAGGTCAAAACTAATGCAGAGGTAAAGGAGAAAGATGTTTTTAATTTTAGAAATGCCATTAAACCTCTGAAAATACTAAGGGATATTCTATCCAGGCTATGCCATGACTTTGTATTCTAGAGTTTCTTCAGTAGTTAAATCTTAATTTGTGGTGTTTTAAAGGAAGGTTTAATTGGTATCACTTTACACTCAGTGATAACAATTGTACTGCAATTTAACTAAGCTACATGGTTTATTTTCATGTAATTACACATTAACGATATTTAATCCATGCAATTATATACTAAAACCACAGATTCCACAACTTAACCGGTAATGGGTAGTTATGTGGGTCAAGAATTTGAACAATGTAAGGTTACTTAGTAGTTTCTGTTCCTTACATTAAAAGTCTCGATGTGCTTCTTCGACATGAGTGCCTTACAGTGTAATTGATTCCATGTAAAAGTATTGTGGTAATTGTACAAATGTCAGAATGTCCCAGAATTTTTAAAAAGTTTAATGTCAGACTAATTTCTGTTTTTTTAAGCATGCACATAAATTAGCTAATTCCCCAACACTGATTCTTATGACATGACAGCTTAGCTTTGATGTTTTAAAAACTTAATAGGAAGATGTTTAACTTAATAACAATTAAGTTTTATATTACAATTTTCAGTGGGAAGGGTAGTATGATGGATATGATCCAATATTTCCTCTGATTAACTCATGTAGCTGCCAGGTTAAAATAGCATTAAATGCTTTTGAATGAATAAGTAAAACAACCAATGCATGAGTGAATAAATGCTGAAAGGACTCTGAAGACATGAAGTTTGTGAACAGAGGCATAAACCTCTGCTGTTGCACAGGTTTGGATAACAGGTATTCCTAAGGCTCTGCTGGTCAGTTGATAACAGAGTAGAACGCATGCTCTCACTGTGTGTCACCAGAAGAGTATCCGCTTGAGCAGGTTGGGGATGGCCGGGTGGAGAAGTTTGTCCCTCTTTGCATGCTGACCAAGCTTGCATTTACCATATCACAGTGATAAAGATTCCAGAGGGCTTCTAAGTGAGAGTTTGTGGAACTCTGGTTCTCAGAAGCTGCAGGTAGAACATCAGGTCCCCTTTGGGTGACAGATGGACACATGAAGTCAGCCCATGGCAGCAGTTCTGATGCCCACGCCTGGCCTGCAGCGAGGGCCTGGTTAGATGAGTGGGCATGAGAGGGTCCTCTGACTCCAGCAACAGGAACACAGGAGAGGGACCAGGGCTGTGCAGTTAGGAGGCGACAGCACAGCCACCCGGTGACATGGGAGACATGGTGCATTTGCCAGCTAACTCCAGACCTTTTCTGACTCAACTTATTTCCATCTCTCAAATTTCAGTGTGGCTTGGAGTTTAAATAGCCATTCATTTCCCGACCCTCTCAGGAACAAATACTGTTTGATCCTTTCCAAAACGGTGTCTATATTCCTCTGAAACCATAGTACCATATTTTTTTTTTGTCTGAGTTAGAGACCACCAAGAAGTGAATCCTATATCCTGGCAGCGGATGGGGGTGGGAGCTGGGACCAGGATAGAAGAGGAAGGTATAGATCTTCACAGGTAGAATCATCTACCAGGTCACCACATGTATTATCTATCCTGACCTGGAAGCCAGAATCTGAACCTCGGCCTCAGCCATCCAACCTCCCTCTTCCCCAGCAAATGGTGAGAGCCAGCAATGACCATCTACACACGTGGAGAGAAGCTGTTGAAAGATAGTGGGGTAAAATTTAGACCAGCATTTTCATTTGCCTTAGATTTGCACCATCATAACTAAAGGTAAACTGGGAACAAGTAAATATGCAAAATGATTTGGTTCAAACCATAGTCAGTCTTTATGTTCCAAAGAATTCAAAGTTATATGGTTGTTACTTAACCAGATTCTCCCTTGAATCTCTTCGTGTTGCTGGGGCTGGGGTTTATAGCAGGATCCCTGCATTCCAGTATAGAAGCACTGTGTCTTACTCTCTTCAGGAGCACGATCCAAGCGCCCAAGAATGTGGGGTGGGGAGTACCATTATGAGACTTGGCTAAGTCTGGAAAATAGATGAACTATTCAAGGCTGCAAAGGGACTGTTGGAAGCATTGAAGTAGTAATTTTAAAATATTATCATCCTCGAGAGAGTATTTTTATAGTTCTAAATAACAGAGTCGATGACTATTGCAAGTCATTTTCTTAAAACCTTAAAAGGTGGTATTTGCACATTTAGCTTATAAAGTGCTACATCTTTTTCTGACAAGGAGGAGACAGATTTTGGACGGGTTGAGAGTACACATAATGATTCCTTCAGCGACTAATAACAGTCACAGAGCTTGTTGGACCGGATTGTGGTTTCAGTGTCCAATATACAAAGTCTGCATCCAGGTTCTTGAAAGCATTTCTGAGGTTGGGTTCTGAAGCAAGTTTCTTATTCCTGGTGAGGCTCAGTTTCAAAACCTGCTTCATGAGGTTCTTAGGAGCATTAAAAACAAAAACATATGTGAAAAGCCCAATATATATGTTTGCCAGACAAAAACTTTTCAATAAAGGGCAGCTTTGCATAGCCACGGCTGCTAAATTTCATGCCATAGACTGAGTCATGTCTAAAGCTAATGATGTAGATGTGTTCCCCATAGTGAAGGGATTTCTGTCTTCGCCATTGGTGAGACCTCATCGTGGGAAAGTGTACCCCATCGTGCATAATGCATTTAATTGCCCCCCATAAAGAGCTAAGCTGCAGCCTCACTTTTACTTTAATGGGATTAAACTGCTTGTTTTACACTGAAGAATAAAAAGAATGGGAAACAGGCAGTAGGCAAAAGATGCTAAAAGGGCTCATAATAACTTAATGTGCAGAACATCAACAAATTCCCTCCTTCAGAGACCTTTCTTGACGGGCCTGCAGCACTGGGCTGATGAGTTGTCAGCCCTACTCCTAACAATCTAGGGAAAAGGCATTTGTGAACCAAAATGTCTACTTCTGAGTGTGTACAAAAGCTATACATTCGAACAGACTGGCTTGTGACCTTAGAAAAGCCTTCTTCCCTGGGAGATTGCTGGCAAGGAGACCAAATTGCTAATCAAAGGGGTGGATTCTGAGACTAGAACCCGGAGACGGGGGTGAGGAAAGTTCCAGGGAATCCCTGAGATCTGCTTTGGACTGATCTACTGGGACGCCTTTTCAGACATGTGATGAAAATCAACAATCCGTCTGCAAGTCCAACCCTCCTCAGTCCGCATTTCAGTGCAAAAGCAAAAGAAACTTCTCACCTAATTTCTGGAAGATCTCATTTTCCTGTCTAATTGCAGACTCACATGCCTTTTTAATCATGATGCTTTATATAGTCAGTGACCTGAGCACCCTGTTGACATTATTTTCTCTGTCTGCAATCCACATTTCCTTTGCTACAGCCTGTTATTATTTTGCATCCTCATTCTACATTAGTACATCTGCAAGTGGAATGTTAATTACACAGACTTTCCTTTGGACTGCAGAGAATTCATGTTTTCATTTTGTCCAAATAGAGTGTTAATGTATGCTGACCAGGAATAAATGATGGGGAGGCTCTGCTGGACTTTACCTTTCATTCTCTTTCTAAAATCTACCAGAGGGGCCCTATTTTTGTGGGTCTCTGTCCACATATTGCAATCATTATACCTAGCATTCAATCTTTGGTGACAGAAGTCCCATAACTCAGAAGAATTCAAAAGATATCATCTTGTACACATCTTTAAATTATGAGATGGAGCCAGGCAATCATGCATATGCTGAAAATACGACTATGCTTGTAACATTGTAAAATATGTTTCTCATATAGATCTTTATTTGAAAGATAAATACTGCTGCCATCACATATACACAGAATGCCTTAATTTTTAATCTGTAACATAATTCCTAAAACTCAAAGACAGAAAAATGCTAACGTTGAAAGATGTCTCATCTTCTATTATTGAACATTCTTATTGCATGATTTGAATAACTCAGTGGACAGCAAAGTGAACTGAGAAATTTATTAGAAAAATAATCACCTTCCCTCTGCACATTTTCAGAAGTAAAGATATTGCATTGTCATGGTGAATTTCCCCAGAAATGTTTAAACAGCATCAACATGATCTCTAATTTCTTTTGAGGAAAATTTCAGAAGTAGGTATTTTTCAGATTCTTTTGTCTCTGCATGAACAAGGGTGATAGCTTGAGACTATAATATATTACTGTGAAAAGCTTCGGTCTGTTACATAAATCATCTTCACACTCAGCAAGAATCGTCCAACAGTGCCATTGATGTGCTCAAGCCAATGATCCTGCAAACAATTTTTTTTGTCTTTCTTCACATGTTAGACAATGGCAATAAATCATCTTCATTTAAAAACACACCATGTACTAATTTTTCAAGCAACAGTTAGCAAAATGAAAGTTTTGGTAGAAAGCATAACATTTATTTTATTTGTGCTCATTAATTTTATAACCCACGTTTAAGTAAAAGATAATGAGTGCCTCATTTGTCGTAGAAGCATTTGTTGTGTGCCTACTATGTGTAAGGTACCCTGCTAAGGTGGATTTGAGAAATAAAGAATAAGATATCTTGTTATACAGGAATGAATCAGAATAAAGAAATAGGAAACTAAACTCCCAGTAAAGAGCAGTATAGATGAAGTGTTAAACTAAATGATCTCAGAATGTAAATAAAAGAGAATGACCTGAGGCTGGAAGGATTTCTACCTGCAGATTTGCACTGATAATAGGGCCTGATGACACAGCACGGTTGCTGAGATGTGGTAATAAGAGATCCAGGAGGACCACTACCCCATGAGCCAGCCAAGGCAGCTGCACCAGCATTGAGGAGGCTCAACAGGAAGGTTGGCTCTCCAACCTCAAGGTAACTTCAGGGGCAGATTGATTTCCCCAAACTAAACAAACTGGGGGTATAAGATGCAATGCAGTCCTCCTACAACACCTGGGATGCAAGGTAAAACTTGTTCCATTTTAGAAAACTAGTGTTCAAAGCCAAAACGAGACCAGGAAACTATCACTGCAACCTGCCAGAGAATGCCTGATACTGGCTCCTCCTGCGGCCACGAGTAGGAAAGCTTGGAACCTTAAGGTTGAGGTTAACAGGCTGAAGTTCAGATAATTTGGGGTACTGGGTGTAGGTGGATAGTGCCACCTACGATGGCTGGTGCCAGACTCCCTGCCACATGTATTTCCAGAAAAGTCCCTAGATTTTACATACAGGGACTCCTCCTGCCATAATCATTAGAGATGCTAGAATGCAGAAGAGACTGGTTTGCCCTCAGTATTGTTCTGAGTTCCACAGCGGTCTTCAAGCAGTGTTTTCTTTTTTTGGTACCAGAGATTGAACCCAGGGACATTTAATCACTGAGCCACATCCCAAGCCCTTTTTTAATTTTTAGTTTGAAACAGGGTCTTTCTAAATTGCTTAGAGCCTCACTAATTTGCTGAGGCTGGATTTGACCTAGTGATCCTCCTGCCTCAGCCTCTCAAGTCCTGGGATTACAGGCGTGCACCATCATGCCCAGCTCCAAGCAGTAGTTTTATAGAATATTTTAAAACCATGAGTTGTTGTGCAGTTGTTTTTAAAGAGGGGCTGCCTCTGACTTAAATAAAAAAAATAAGCTACCGAAAAACAAATAATGTGGTCCTCCCACAACCCATTCAGGATGATTACGAAAAACACGTGAAAGGGGAGGAGCTACTCCCAGACCATAGGGGGGTCAAGCATGTTTTCAATGACAGGCCACCATTCCATTGCAAGGTTTAAAGGGGATAATTTAACTTTTAAATATATAATCTTTTTTTTTTAAGAGACAGGGAAAAAAGAGAAAACCCACTTTATTTTTTTCATCTGGCTTTTGTTTCTCCGACACTTAGTTGTATGAATATGTGGTGCTGGGTTTTGAACCCAGTTCCTCGTACATGCCAGGCAAGTCACCAACCTCTGTGCTTCAGCTCCAGACCTTAAATGTATAATCTCATATAAAATGGAATCCAAGCTTTTTTAAGTTATCTATTTTTTTTCATTTCTTGCATTGACTTGATATAATCTGAACTCTAATTTTGCAATTTTTGCTTTGTTTTATAAATAATCCATCTTAATCAGTATTTTTAAAAGACAATACATGTGAAAAACGCACTTTCAATCCAGCTAACTCAGGAACAAATCAAAGCATTATTAAAATTTGTATTTCACAATTCTTTCTAGGGTTGGGAGTGTTGCTCGGTGGTAGAGTACTTGCTTAGTATGCATGACTTCCTGGGATCAATAACCAAATCTATCAAAAACTAGAAAGGAAAACAAGAAAACTTGATCGCACACTTGCTACTTCCTTATATGTCTTTTTTTTTTTTAACAAAAGCCAGATTATAGAATTCTGATTTTAGAGCTAGAAAAGCTGTATGCAAATCTCAGGTCATATTTTAGTAATTTTGTTACATAATTTAGGCATCAGTTTCTAAATCTATACAGTAGGGATGACAGTAGTATTCAAGAGTTTATCAGGACTGAATAAAGCAAAAGAGATAACGTACATACTGTGGATAATACAGTTTCATAAAAAACAATTGATAAATGTTGGCTATATTGTTATTGTTATACTATTATATAATTTTTTTAGAGAGAGAGAGAGAAAGAGATAATCAATTTTATTTTATTTCTTCATCTGGCCTTGGTTTCTCTAATACTTAGCTGTGTATATGGTGCTGGGGTTTGAACCCAGGTCCTTATGTATAACAGGAAAGTTCTCCAACCCATAAGCCACTGCTCCAGTGCCCCTATCATATAATTTAGTCTGATCACATAAAATGGATCATGAATAATTCTCCATGCCAATTGATATTATCTGTATTATTCCTAAATGACTGTATATTATATCATTGTATCATGTTCTACAATGTATCCTATCAATTTTCTATTTTTAACATTAGGCTGTTCCTATTTTTTTCTCTTATGAACCACTGTGATGAATAACTTTATCCATTTATTTTCTGAAGATAATAATCTAGAGTTCAATATTTATATGTAAATGGACTCACAGAGGAGATCTAAAAAATTTGAAAAGTGAAATTTGTTAAAAGTTAAAAGACTACGCTGGAGCGGTGGCTTGGTGGTTATGGCGCTTGCCCTGCATGTGCAAGTACACAGGTTCAAACCTCAGCACTGCATTCACAACTAAGTGTTGGAGCAACTAAGGCCACGTGAGAAAACTCAATAAAAAAATTGATTCTCTCCATCTCTGTCTCTCACACATTGTCCTTCTCTCTCTAAAAAAAAAAGTTAAAAGACTGCCCATTTTCAAAAACAGTACATTAAAATTTAATGAATTTTATTTAATTGTTAAATATAAAAAATAATCTATGTAATTACGTTGTTGATTTCCCCTCTACCCAACTAGTCCTATAAATAGAAACAAATCTTTTCACCTCTCTGAGCCTCAGCAGCAAAGTGCATGTCAGGGGTGGTATAGACATAGAAAAGGCTAGTAAAAAAAGGCGGGGGGGAGGAGGAATCAAAACCCAGGACAAATGAATTCAGGTACAGTAGGTAAACACCTTACGTTTACACAGCTTCCATGTGTGAACAATTATTAACTTGCTGATCTTTTTAGCTAAAATATGTTCAAATATTTAGTTTCATTTGGTTCAACCTAATGTTTCTCAGAATACTTCCATATGGTAACATATTGCAGTTATCTCAATATAGAAAAGGACTGATGTTAATATGTCAACATTTTGATCTTAAAGTTCTAACATAAAATTACGCTAAGTTGAGCTAGAGTCTGATATGTGCCTTAGACCCTCCCAAGACCAGAGTCCTCCACTCTGAAATTTAGTAACTTTTAGATGTTCCCCAAATCACAGAATCAGTCTCATTCTCACTGAATTATTCTAAGGATTAAATGAGATAATGTAGGCAAAGCTTTTGCCTAGTTCATTGCCAGAAATAGGTGTAGCTTGCACCTGAGAACTATTATCATTAGGGGCTCAATTCATTAATGACATCGGGCTAGGGGAGTGCTAACCTAAATTTCCAGCCAAACAGTAGCTTCCTACTCGAACGTAATCATCATCATTACAAGTAAGAAGTTTAACTAAAATCAGAGCAGAAGACATGAACTACGGAGTGGAGCTGGAACAAGATGGTGGCTGAATAAAACCACCATCTTACAGTGTCACCCACAGAGACCCTAACATGAACACCTACTCACTCACCCAACTACCCTCGCCAAAGATGGGTGAGACAACACAGTACCTGGTTTTAGAAATCAACAGCTTGGTACCCAAAGCACAGATGAGTCCAGACTACCCTGGAGGAAACATGCATTCGGAGCTGCTGGCCCTGCCCAATCCTGATACCTTTTCCCTTCCTCATGGCACCCATGTCGTCTATGGCCACTCTGATTTATAATTTTAGAAAATAACAACTCATAATAGACTTAACCCTTCTTGATGAGAGGCTTCGTCTGAAGTGCTAGGAAGTCCCCTTGTATCTAGGAAAACCTTTGTTGTTGGTCTTAAAGCATGCCCATCAGAGCTCGAGTGAGTTTCAGAACAGGCTTTTCCATGTGAGTAATTTGATGCTGGGTCTTAAAAGCCCTCATCTGGCTTTGCTACCAACAGGATCAATTATCATAATTGATGAACAGCAAGGGATGTCTGGAAAACATTTTCCAAGGTAGCTACCAACTAATTTCAAATTATTTCACATCATTAGAGCTGTGGTTAAAAATTTTTATATCCAGGCTGGAGTGGTGGTTCAACAGTTAGGGTACTTGCCTGGCATGCACAAGGACCAGGGTTCGAACCCCAGCACCACATACACAACTAAGTGTTGGAGCAACGAAAAACAGATGAAGAACTAAATAGAATTGATTCTTTCTCTCCTTTTTCTCACTGTTCCTCTCTCTCTTAAAGAAAAAAAAAAACAATTTTATATCCATTCTATGTAATAATATATATCAGAAAGAATACAGAAGAAAACACATGGATACAGATAAAATTAAACCAAAATTCTGTGTGTTTCTGGGAAGTGTGGATAGGTCTGCTCCCAAACAGAGGAACTGAAACTATAAAGAGAAACTTGACACTTGAAAGGCATTTGGGGTGGCAGAAGAAGGAGGTCTCAGAAGAGATAGGGATGGGTGGACAAAACCTCAGCTTTTTAAATCCTAAGTGTTCTTATACTAAAGATGTCATGACTTCTACTTGGCATATCGATGTATTCCAGGTTTAGCGTTTGTTTAGGACAATCTTCAAGTGCCTGGGAAACAGAATTGGTATAGACAAATCACATTCAACATTTTGTTGTTGTTGTTGTTATGGAGGATCAAACCCAGGGGCACTTAACCACTGAGCCACATCCCCAGCCCATTTGTATTTTTTATTTTGAGAAACAGTCTTGCTAAGTTGCTTAGGGCCTTGCTAAGTTGCAGAGGCTGGTCTGGAACTTGCAATCCTCCTGCCTCAGCCTCCAAAGTCATATTACTATTCTTAATGAGAAATGCTACAGTTATGTTTGGGGCATTCTTTAGTGACAGGTTTATTAGAAAAATGTGTAACATGTTATAGCTGCAAATGTTATCAGGAAAGATCCCCTCAGTTTCCATAGTTGTTCACATGCTAAAGAAAATAATTCAAAATACATTTGTGAACATGCCAAAATGTTTTTTTGCAAAATGTATCAAAATTTCTGCCTAGCTTCTCAGGCTGTGTACTACAGCCATACATTTCTTTTCCATCACCTAAATATCTTGGCATCTTTTGATATTTTCCCACTGAGTTAAACCACACTCCAATTGGAGCTTGATGTTTCAAGAATATTTTTTTACCATTAATGCTATTCCATTCAGTTATTTTTATAATTTTCATCACTGATATATATTTCCCTAAATTTGAAAAAACATACTATTTGACAATTATAACAAAATTCTCCAGCATACCTAGAAACAAACATTCATTTCCTGAAATAAAAAATGAGTCTTATATTCACAAATCCCACAGCTTGGAAATGTGTATGATACACAACATTTAACCTGTCAGCAGCCTCATTAGTGTCAATGAGTAGAAACTGGCAATCAGTGGATGGTGAGCTTTACACGTGTTTATGTTTTAAAATGTTCCTAAAATAGTACCATTGGCAAGGTTGACAGAAAACACTTCTACCGGACAAATGAATTTCAGCTTAAATTTCATGATTTATTTACCTTTATTTTAGGAATTCATGTTTCTCATGTAGATGGCCATTTACATTAACAGAGTCAATACCCAGCTAAAATCATCATCATCATCATTGTAAGGAAGGCTTGGTGGGTACGGATTCAATTGTTCAACCACACTAATACATAAATGATCAAGAAAATACGCAGGACTGATGCGTGTTTAATAATCCTGGGACCAAATATATACAGTGCCTGTATTCTGTATCCATACAGCTATTAAGGCATTTTATAAACTGTAAGAAATATGTAAGTTATTTCAAGATATAGTGCTGAAAAACAGACTTCCATGTAAAAAGCCAATTTAGGAAGAAAACAACATAAACAATAGTAACTCGTGTGCTCAAGTGAAGCCATCTTTTTAATTTTGAGTAATGAAGATGTCAAGCCAAATGCTAGAGTAGTTTAACTTAATTAGGTGGCCTATTTTTCCAGGCATCCTTTCATTTCCCATTGAAAACTCAGCTCCTATGCAAGGCAACAAGAGCAATTTGGTCTGTAATGAATACCTCGGGGACTGCACAGAGTAATCATTCGAATGTTACACTGAAGACTGGTTTGAGTAACTAGTCTGCCCTTGTTAAGATGCCAGGCTTTGTTGGACTAACTAGATTACTCAAAGCATGGAAGCTTTATCATTTTTATTGGGACAATGGTCAAAAAGTCAAGTTGACTTTACTCCTGAAAGTTCTCAAAAGGAACCAATCTAAAAGTAATTGGTGTAATTTATAGTTCACATTTGTGTCACGATCATGGGCATTTTATGGCCCATAGTAAAAGGTTTTTTTTTTTTCTTCCCAAAAGTACCCTTAAAAATACTATCCTTTCTAGGCTTTCTTTGTCATACCTCATTTATACTCTGACCTGGAGAATTTTCTATTAGGTAAACATTTAATGACAAACTAGAGTCATTGATATGTTTGCAAATTTTAAAACATAATGCTAACTGTAGATCTGAGAGAATATTGCATAAACAAAAACTTGGAGAATATGATATTGTTGGAATAATAATCGCCTTTCATTATCTGGTTTATTATTGCTTTAACCCTTGAGGTCTGGTCCTTGAAATGATTCTCGGGCGAGGGAGTATTGGAGCCTCACGTTAGTGTTGTGAGGCACTGATGCCCAGATAAGGGGTGCTACTGCATTGAACCAAGCGGAGCTAGGTTTCCTCAACGCCTGCAATATAGGGCTTAGAATGATTTTAAGGGATAAAAATAGACTCAAAATTTTAATGCAATAAAAAAGTACTTGAAGTATTTGAATTCGTTTGCACATCTTTGGGCAAATACTGCTGAATAACTCTGGCATGTGAGACGCTATTCCAGAGAGATGCAGGAGCAAGGCCTCCCTTCAAGAGCTCCCGGTCAGGGGGGCAAGGCAAGGGTATCCTTGCTGACCCTGTGTCACAGAGGGGCAGGTGTGCACCTCACCACTCTCCCCTGTAGACACTAGCGAGGTCTTGCGGTGTGCATCATCCAGTAACAGTGGGGAGAAATGGAAAGACAAAAGTGAGAAGATGAAATGAGTTTATCAGAAACTGAGGTCCAGAATTAAAGCAGTAACTATAGAGATAGAAACGAGGGGAAGGATTTTAAAAAGTTATGTTAAAAAAAAAAGTAGAATACACACTATCTGGAACTAACTGGCATCTGAGTGGTAAGGGAGACTCCCCGAGGCTCCGTCTTGGGTGACTGGGTAGGTGGTGTTAACGCTTATGACTAAGGGCATATGGGAAGAAGAAATGTGGGGGGCTGGTGAGGAAGTAGGCAACAGAAGTGATGAATTGCATATTGAAGAACTGATGTGTTAAGTCTGAGCTGCTGTCAGGGACAGGTGCCTAGTGGGGTTAGAAATCCAACCTGAAACTCATACGGAAGAGCTGCCCGAGATTACAGATGCTCTTTAACTTTTATATCCAAATGTCCCATAAGAAATGTATGTCAAATGGTCTTTTGTGAGCTTCCAGAAAAACACAATATTGCTGTATTTTTATTGCATTAATTTCTCACTGCTATAACAGCATAGCTGAGATAACTAACTTAAAAAGAGAAAAGCTTTGTTTGGGCTCCTGTTTTAGGGTTTGCAGTCTGTGATTGGACAGACCCCTTGCTTTTAGTCCTCTGGTGGGTTGGCCTGCCAGATGGCAAAGGTGGGGAGCTCATGGTAGAGAAAGGTGCTGACCCCCTGGCCAGGAATCCACAAAAAAAAAAGGAAAGGACTGGGGTCCCACAGTCTTGTTCCCAATGACTCTAGAACATCTCACTGGACTCTACTTTCTAAATGTCCCACTCCCTCCCAATGGTGCCACTATCTGAAGCAAGACTTTAACGCATGAACCTTAAACATTGCATTTATCATAGTTACTTTTAATTTTAAGACTTGAAGAGCCAGGTAAGAGACAGAATTGCAGTGGAGGTTGAAGGTGGGGAGAAGCAGAGAGAAAATGGATCATCAGCTCAGAGTAACCTAAATTATGACCTCAGGTCAGGAAATTTAACATTTTGTGTTTATCAGGATTCTCAGAATTAACAGCAAAAACAGAAAAATAAACCAACGCTGGTGCCGTAGAAAGTTCTGAGGAAGAAGTGGACTCTTCTTCGGCTTCCTCTGATGCAATGATACACATTGATACACATTGATACCAGAGTGTGGTAACTCTAAGGAGCTATGGAGGGGACTCTGAAGACTCTAGGGGCAGAGATAAGGGCTTGAGTTGCTAGGAAGAGGGGAGGACCCATGAGTGAGATTCTGCTAGGAACGTAGCTCAGAGTATGTGGGTGCGGGGGAAGCCCAACTCCCTTCTGTCTTGTCATGCTCTCAGAACACTGGCTTTTAAACTTTTGTTGCATGTATTTCAAGATATGCAACATGATGTTGTAAGATACATAAGATAGTATAGTGATACAAATTAACATATCAATCATCTCTCATAGTTACCTTTTATTCATTTCTTTTTTACTTTTCTTTCTCTCTTTCTTTTCTTTTTCTTTCTTTCTTTTTTTTTTTTTTTTTTTTTTTTTTTTTTTTTTTTTTTTTTTTTTTTTTTTTTTTTTTTTTTTTTTTTTTTTTTGGTACCAAGAGCAGTCAAAAATCTACTTATTCAGCAAAAATCCCAAATATATTATTAGTCACAGTCCTCAGGTTGCATGTTAGATCTTTAGACTTGTTCATTCCATGTATCTGTGACTTTTTCGTGTGGGTATCGCTTCAATCAAACATGACAAGGAGAAGGGGTGATCACCTTTACACTCCTCTGGCTTTCCTATCATTAGCCCACTCACATTGTCCCACAAATGATATTGAAAGGATCCTGCAAAGTTCATGAGCTATGAAGCAACATGGTCCTTTTAGACAGGGTTTGGAAACATACAAAGAAATCGTGCATTGCATGGTTCAAATTTTATCCAAAGCAAAAAAAAAAAAAAGTTATGTTGTTTAAAGTACTGAATGCCCAGCACAGTTATAGCTCTTACAGAGGGAAATAGTCAATATTCCAAGAATGGCGCCAGAGTGCACTGGAAATGTTATGAGTTTTTATGGCATACTTGTCAGTCTTATTATGGAGTGGTATATTCAATTTTAAAGCTGCCTATCAATTACAAAGCTATATGCAAAAAAAATTAAGGATTTGTATGCACTAGCTTAAGAAGTATAGAATGCACACTTCAGAGAGGGCCAAGGAGCCCTTTGGGACCATCTAAAAGAATATCATTAATTTTTACAGTGTACTTTCCTTTCTGGAGCAGTTCCAGCATTGGCTTTCTATAAAAATCATTTCAAGTTTAGAATTATGCTATATGCTTGCAGCAACATCACAGGAACAGTAGTGCACCATATGTTGCTACTTAGCAACTTAGTCTATAAGTCCCAAAGCATGTACTGATTTGAAAATTGAACAGGAATTATAATTGTTGAGTGATGCTATAAGGCAAGTAGTCTTGGATTACTAAACTATGCAGATGTTTGATGTTATGTAGGAAAAGGAACAAAACTATTTTCCTTTTTCCTGCAGGATGACTAAAATCTTATTTATGGCTGCCTAAAGGAGTAAATTGATTAAAATTCCCTTAAAGAATATCAGGTAATGAATTCTTGAACATACTATATTACAGTAAACAAAAAGAATGTTAAGTGAAAAATTTAGCAAGGACCATTCAACTTACGTAATTTGTGAAGTTTATTCCCCTCCAGGATATATATTATCTTACATTAGTCTAATTTTGAAAATAGCTCATTCTAAAAACATTTTCATATATGCCACATTATTAAAAAATAGTTTGCTTCCGGCTCACAAACCTGCCATATCTTTAAACAGCACAAAAGTATTTGGAAATATTTACTCCTTTGATATAAATTAGCACTAGTATTTGAAACATTCTTAGTAACTCTGGACTGAAATATTAAAAAAATAATTTCAGTTGTTTGATTTCAGTAAGGGCTTAATATCACCCATTGTACTCGAATTTAGAAGGAGTTGGGTTGTTATGATGCATATGTTCTGAATTTCCAATCCTTTATCCAAAACTCTTTAAGACGGACGTAATGATTCTCTGAAAGGGAGCAGCTGTTTTATAGCAGTAATCATTTATTGAGTTTGTGTTTCTACTGTTTCAAACAAATTCAATTAGCCCTTACACTTCAAAACCCTAAAGGCACCGATGAGATGGTGTGGGGTTGCTTTAATCTAATAGTAATACTAAACTTGTCAGTACAGTTTTGGGATTGATGGTTAGAAGAAAATTAATAGTAACATTTTTCATTTTTTAATCAAACAGTCCTATTCAGAACTACCTATGGATCTTGGAGGCTACTTAGCCGAATGAATTCAGTTAAGCAAGAATTTGAAATCCAAAGCCTGGCCTGATCAACTCAATTGAATGGAAGGAAATGTAGTGGGGAATCTCTGAACTTCGTGATGACCTTTGCGGCTGAACAATATAGTGTAATGTCCAGAGGGTCTGCCGGAGAAGGCACTGGCCATAATGGCTTCTAAATAAATGCAAAGTTCATGGAGATGCAGGCCTGCCTGTTTTGAGTTAAGCAAGAGACATTTTGCTCCTGGAGTGTACCCCCAACAGATAGATTAGATTTAACTCCCTGACAACCACCATGAAGAAAAATAGTTTCATACTCCCCTCTGCTCCCCCTCCCCTTCCGGTTATCAGATCTATTTAGGCAGATACATAGGCACTGAAAGCTACTTAGCTGTGTTAGAGTTTACACTATAGTGACTGATATGTGAAATTCAAGCTGATTTCCCTCTTCTAGAGAAAAGTAGGTGCACCCCACAAAACACTCCTATGAACTCTCCTTCACTCTCATTTATTCACTTATTTATTTTTGCTTGTAATGTTCTTATATTTTTGTTTTACTGGCACCCGAGGGCAGTTATAATTTTGCTTTAAATGCCCTCTCTGGACGAAAGGCCTGGTCTTAAGTATCTAAAAATAAATAGACAACCTTTTACTTTCATAAATGTAAGCATTTACATTCTCATTGGACTTCTGTTGTCACTGCTTGTGATTAAATACCTTGTCAACCATTCCCACTGAAATGGATACAAAGGTACCTTTGAAAGGTTTCAATCACATTCTGCTTTGGGGCCTGAAAACTTCTCCCTCCAACCCCAGAGCCCCCCCTTCCAGAAAATCCTAAAATCAGCCTTCTAGTGCCCACTGGCCCTGTGATTTTGGTGATGAACATAGCATTTTGCTGAAAATGGCCCCGATAGTCGTTAATTAAAGCTATTTGTGACATGTGTATCTTATAATGATTAACTCATCTACAGTCAGAAGCACAAATAACTTGCACCTGTAAAGACTTTATTTCCTAAAGGTAAAACAACTGTTTAGGAAAGATCATGCTGGCAAAACAGCTGCTTGCCGTTCTGGAGAGGAAACAGGCTAGCATCTTTCAACAAATGCCAACACTGGTATTTTATCAGCTCCATCTCATTAACTGGAAACAAGGCTTAAATGCTTTGTTTATAAATTATGATTATTCCTGATTGCGGCAGTTACTGATAGTGCTACTCATTTGCAATGCAACTCTTTGAATTTGTTTAATTACAATTTGAAACAAGGCAGAGAAGATTAATTAACCCACCTGGCTGGTTGGCACATAGTCCTGGCTCGGCTCTGTCATGCTCATATACATGTTCTCACCGTCAAACTGCGAATGAAATAATAGTAAACATTCAGCAATCTTGACTGTATTTTTTTTTTCTTTTTCACCATCAAACTGGAAAACAGTAACCATAAAAAAAAAAAAATACCATGGCTGGGAATATGAAAAATCTGTCATAGCGAGCGAGCCACTTCTTTTCTTTGATGTTTCTGTTGTCATCCTTATTGACCCTGGATGTCAGTGATTTGGAGTAATTAGTGCTCTAGTAATTACAGCAAGCAAGCAAGAAATGAATGGTTTCCTTTCATCTGCAATCTGTTTTAAAACAAAATGGCTCATTTTGCACGCCATGTATACATATTGCAGTGTGGTTGTAATGAAGTATTAAATGAATGGCACGATTTCTGAAAGAAAAGAATAATGGAAAATACAAGAAGGCACCACTCCGTGCATTCTGAGTTTAGCTCTCAAAAAACGTGCAGAGTTTTCATAGTAGATTAAAACTGACTTCACTATAAGAGCCTTCTGTTTTTAAAAATTTTAACTTTATAGTAGAATTTGAAAAGAGTATGTACCACTACACCCATGCCTAAGAGGAGAGGTAAAAATAACAATGAACAACAATAAAGGCACACAGGCGTGATGATTAAATTTTCCTTTCTGAAATTTTTGAAGGCGCAGATGTAAGTATTACGTGCATAGAAATTCACCTGCAAATTTGCAATTTAGGAATATGAGGGAAATTCACAGTGGCAGCCCAGTTGAAGGAAGACTATCAAATAGTCTGAATCACAATATTAACAACAAAATACTTTCCACAATTTCATTTTTTGAATGCAGTAATCACTCTATTCAGACTTAATCCTCTGCTATCTTTAGTCACTTGATAAAAAGCTGAAAAGCATTCTTCTTTAGAGGAAGAATTTTCCCAAGGTAATAATCAAATGGACAAATACAACCAACTTCAAAGAGCCAGGTCTGAATATATGTTCGGTGACAAACTTGTCAGGGATGGGAACTTGAAAATGTGGGAAATAACTTTTCAAAATAGAACAGTTATTGACAGATGTACAGGGTACAGCAATATGGTCGCATATACCACCAAAACAAAACATGTTTTATATCAAAACAAAAATATGTGTTATAGACATCACATTCCATCACCTGTGAGCCACCAGCCTTGTAAGAAAGTTACCTAAACACTCAGAAGTACCAAGGCCTAACCTCTGGTCAGCCATACTGGTGGCCTTGGAGAGCCACATAAAGGTAAGCAGTAAAAGTAAAGGTCCTCCCCAAAGACAATGAAGCACTCATTGGGTCCAACTCAAAAGAGTCAAAGGATTTCCTCACATATCACCCTGTAAATATATTCCACGTAGTGCAAACAACTTATGGAAACAGATATGAGAATGAAGTGGTTGTTATTGCAAATCAGAAATAGCAGCTAGAAGAGACGATATGGATATCTTGGTTGCTTGGTTAACTGGCTGAGGAGCCTGACTTACCCAAACGTGTACTTCCATCAGTCAGGTGAATTTCAAAGACCCTCTGGCCCCACTCTATCTGACTGCTGTTCCTAACAGCTGTCAAAGAACACCATCCTGCATTGCTCAATTATTGCCCAACATTGGAATACACTGGTTTCTCTGCAAATGTTTTTAATGTTAAGATGCCAGAGAACCATTTCAAATATGGACAGTTTCTTTGACTACAACAAACTAAACAGAACAGAAGTAGTGAAGTGAATCAAATACTCCTCTGTCTATGCATATTCTATAAATGTGTTACTTTCTATTTCATCTTCTTTAACTCATTTTCTAAATCTGGTGTCATTCTCAAGCCAACTCAGGCTTTAAGTTTTGGTTTTAGTCTATCCAAAGTGTACACTAATTGAATATAGTCAATGTTACTGCTTTGGACGAAGACTTTTTCCTCAAAAAGGACCAATATTGAAGTATTATAGAGCCAAGCCTTAAACAGCATTTCAAAACAACAGATACGTTGCTACAAACAAAAACAAAACAAAAATTTAAAAGCCTATACCATTGTGTATGTAAGTATTCTATAATCTGAAAAAATATGAATTCTGAAACACTTCTGGTTCCAAGCATTTCAAATAAGGGGTATTTAACCTATATTCCAATGACTTTGAGATATTGTTAAGAACTTCTGTGGTACTGTGAGGCTTTCAAACAAAAATGTGTCATGGTGTTATAGTAATCTAACAATGTAGTAATTAGCCAAGAAGAATATCACTGGAGACTTAAAGGACTGAGGAGTGATGATGACTAATTTTATGTGTCAGTGTGACTGGGCCATGTGGTTCCCAGATATTTGATCAAATGTTATTCTGGTGTTTCTACGTGAATGGTTTTTTTTTTTTTTATAAAATTAGCATTTAAACCAGTAGACAGAATAGAGTACATGATTCTCCCTCTGTAGATGAGCATCAGCCATGAAGGAATGGATACCTCCTGCCTGACTGAGGAGCTGGGACCTCAGCTTTTGCCTGCCTTTGGACTCAAATAATCACTGGCGTTTTTGACTATTGAGCCTGCCAGCTTTCAGACTGGAGCCACACAATCAGCAGTCCCAGGTCTCCAGCTTGCCAATGATAAATCTAGGGAGTTCTCAGCCTCTATTATCGCATGAGCCAAATCCTTACAAGAAATCTGTTTCTCTCACTCTCCTTAAATATCTGTATACATATCCTTGGATTTTGCTTCTCTGAAGAATCTTAATACAGGTGGCTTCTTTTATTGCCATCATAATCAGAACTCCTCCAAAACCATTTTTCTGAAGAGTCTACAATGCAGAAACACATTTATTTTGTTCAATCACTTGTTTTTAGATAGCTGGGCCATTTAGGTTTTGCTACAAGATTCTCTGGTCTCATTTCCCATCATGCCTAGTTCCTGTGCTTGTTCAACCTGCACACAATCATTCCCCCTTGTCTAAAAGGCCTTCCTTCCTTTTTGCTTATTTAAATGTTTCTTGGAGTCTTCAGCTTCTCTGAGTGAAGGTTGGGTCATCATCAGCCTCAGCTTCCTCCTGGAAGCCCTCTGCTTCCATTTTTATGGCTAAGGTATCAACTGCATTGGACTAGGAGCTATTAGAGGACACAGTGCACATCTTCATTATCCATAGTGCCTCTGTAGCTTTGGGTCAGCATGAGATAAATCCTCAGGAATTTTTTATTGACTAAATGACAAAAAAATTGAATCATATTTTCTTGATTAAATAAATCACCTTCCTAGAGAGAATGTCAGGAACTTCAGGAGAGAAAAGATTCAGCTTTCTGAGACTGTTTTACCAAATTTTTGTGTTCTATTTTGTGGTCCTGAGGACTGAACCCAGAGCTTAGTGCATGCTAGGTAAGTGCTGTACTATGGAGCTACCTTCCCTCCTGCACCAGCTCTGATGCATTTTTTGAGGGCAATTTACTCAAAAAGTCTTATAGTAGGTTGAAATTAGTTGATATAGAAGCAAAAAGTGAGAGAGAGAGAGAGAGAGAGAAAGATGTATAGAAATGATCAGGGCACCATTACTCAAATGCTATACTCGAATTCTCAAGATTTTTATTCCATATGATTTTATTTAATATAAAATATTTAGATTGGCAAGGAATCAAGAGACCTGACTATATAATTACTACATGCCCTCTTTCTGAAGATTTTTGAGTTACCGAATAAAAATACATATATATTAGAACAGGCCACCTCATTCTCCTTGTGGTTGAAAGTCTATAGGTGGACAAACCCTCAGGCCCAGGGAAGAGTAAGAAAGAGCCTGGCATGCACCCCTGCTCCATCAGGCTATCTATCACAGTGCACCCTAAATGCCCCTGTACAAGAGCTGCTTCCAGGGGTCTTAACAGGTCTCCTGCTGATCCAGCAGCCTTAGAAGGCATCCCATGTCAAGGGCTTATGGCCAGTGGTCATTTGAGTAGAATTATAGCTAACAAAGAGTTCTAGAATTTTGGTTTTCGAAAGATCCCTCAAGAAATCCATGTGAACCTCTTAGGTCATAAAGTAAGAAACGAATATTGGTCACACGGTCCGTGCGGGAATAGAACCAATGTCTGAATTCTTAGTAGAATAGAGCCTCCACCAAGACATAATGTTTTATATTCTATCACTCATTAAAAGTGGGAATTGGACTCTATGGCTACAGATGCTCCTCGATTTGCTATGGAGTTAGGTCCCAATAAAATCATCATTAAATTGAAAACATTTGAGAGTCAAAAATATACTGAATCCGCCTGAACTACGAAACTTCACAGTTTAGCCACACAGTGAGTAAGGAGTGTTGTCTGCTTCCTCTGGTGAACCGGTGGCTACGTGGGAGCTGTGGCAGCATCACAAGAGAGGATCAGACCAAATGTCACTTGCCCGGGAAAAATATCAAAATTCAAAACCTATTGAAAGCTGATGATTTTGCTCCATCATAAAATCAAAAAATCCTGAAGTCGAACCATACGTGGTATGTTTGCAGATCCACAGACCTGAAGGCAAAACACGGGCACGACCCCTCTTCTCCTCTACCTGGTTCACTTATCAGACAACCATCATTAATAATTACTGCAATAAAATAGTTTTATTAAACACATCTGCCTGCATTTCCTTACTTCCTTCCGTTTTTCAGAGTTGCTAGTTTTTTGAAGTCAACTGAATTTAGGCATTATAACTTTTCAAAACATATCTGTGCATATGAGGGCTTTTAATTTCCATGTATTCTTAATGTAAAACCTGAAGCAAAGTTCGAAAGAAGAAATAGGCTGACATTTAAATCTAAATCTAAATGGCATCAACCCAGGATTAGCCTTTCTGACCAAGTGCTTTCTTAGTCTTTATTGTGTTTTTATTTCAAAGCACCAGGGGATGCAATCACACAAAAAGTCATTTATAATCTTCTACTACTGTTTTTTAAAAATTGTTTTCAGAGGATATTAACCAAACCCATAATCCCAAAGAGCTTTTCAAACTAGGTAGTTATTATTTCTTCTATTTAAAAACTGAAAGCAGACATCTAGCACTGTCTGAACATAGTAAATGATGAGCGGAATTGGGCACTATTAGGCTACCCAAGCCACTAAAACAGAGAAATCAAAGACAGAATGTGAAACATAAATCAATCATCAGCACTGGCACAGAAAATGGGATCTTTTTAGGGAAGCCATTAAAAGAAAACCAGAAAACTGCTGCCGAGGGAAGGAAAAAAAAAACCCTCATGGAATTCATGAAACAGTACCACATTGTGTTGCATATAAAGGGAAAAACCTTATATTTCTGAGTGTTTTCCTGAAGGAATATTTGATACTTTGATTCTTTTAAAAAAGCTAAAAATGGGGGGAAAAAACCTCCCTGTTTATAATAGGGAGTTAATTTGACATTTCTTAGAAGATGTATTATGATAAATCACAATAAAAGAGGGTAATATGCTCAAAATAAAACTTCCATTTTTATACTGCTTGGCCCAATATAAGATTACAAGTCATCTTTTTTTTCTTATTTCATGATGAAAGAAATAACTTAAGTGTCGGCAACAAAGCTGAATACTCTGCTGTTTCTGTAGAGGAAAGCATTTAAAAAGCTAAGCGAGAAAAATGAAGGGGGTAATATGAACATTTACAGCACAGTTCCCGCACGTGCTACCTTGGATCCAATGAGGCCAACTGCCCCACTTCTACTCCTGCTCCCCGTTCTCTTCTGGTCAGGAGGCCCTGAAGGGGTCAGACCTGTCTATTTGTCTCCCAGTTTCAAGACCAATCATATTAATGCAAGCCAGTCTCATGGCTGTCTGTCTCCATGCTGAGCTCTGCTACAAGAATATGACCTGAGCTGAGCTGAAAGGAAAAATGATAAGGCAGATCCCAGCTATCAACACCCAAAGAAAAGAGAGGGGAGTTGTTCCAACCCAGGGGCACGGAGAACTGCACCAAGGAAGAGGAAGCCCTTGGAGTCAGGCTGCTGTCATTTGAACTTGTTTGGGGCACATTTCACTGCAGATCCAAAAGAGACGCAGAGGGGAAATGCCCAGAGCATGATGAAACTTCGTGAAAAGAGTTGCCCAGGGGCCAGTGAGATAAAATACCAGACCCACAGCTTAGAACCCGGGCTTTACTTTGGAACTGAATTTAGATTTTATTTTTGTGCTAGTGAGGTATTTATTTAGTGAAGGATTATATATCATGTTCCCTTTGTTAACTCTGAAAGCTGAAATTTTCAATAATAATGCTATGAATTTATCCTAAGCCCTACAAAGGTGCTCAAAGGCATGGATCTCAAGGAGAGAAATAGCTATTTCTCATTGCTATTACAGGAATGACTACAATGCAGTGTTTTTAAGCAAATGCACTAAACTTATTAATTTGAATGGACATTGTATTCTTTTAAGTAGTTGCCTAACAGGCTCCGTAGGTAAGATAATGCTATAATTATGCAAAGCGAAGATAACATTCTTTGGAGGTAATTTCTAGTACCCTTTAAATATATTAGGCCATTTACTATTTGTCACAATATTGTACAATATTGTAATACGGTGATGAATATTATATTTCTCTCTCTTTTTTTTTTTTTGGTACCAGGGATTAAACCCAGGGGTGCTTAACCACCGTGTTACATCCCCAGTTCTTTTTATGGTTCTTATTTTGAGACAGGGTCTCACTAAGTTGCTTTGGACCTACGTTGCTGAAGCTGGCTTTGAACCTCAATCCTCCTGCCTCAGCCTCCTGAGCTGCTGGATTACAGGCATGCACCACAGTGCCAGCTCCATTCCCTACTTTATCGATGGTAAAACTGAGATTCCAAAGAGTTTACCATTTGTTCAATTACATGCTCCCCAGATTGGCTAGGCCTGCCTGACCCTCAGGACTTGTCTACTGACCTTTGCTTCCAGCAGTGATTGACACCATTCCACAGTCATGAAGCCACCAGGGCACCACTCCTGCAGCCACCACAGGTATAGTTGTAGGTGTCCCCAAGCAAGGTGCCAACTTACATCAAGAAGCTCTGTCCCCAGGGAGGGGATTGAGGAAGTTCAACCTTTCTCCCACATGTGTATGGACTGATAGTGGACCCTTGAGAATGTAGACAAATTGCAAATGGAGAGGACTCGTCGGTGGCATCTCCCGTGGTCTATGTGGAGATGTTCCTCATGCCCAGGCACCAGTGATAACAAGTAGCAAAACTGTGGCCACTTGGAAGCGTGCACCGTGCATGCTATGCTCCCTCTCCACCTGTCTTCCCGCCCCAGCCCCCTCTGGTTTCCTTGGGCTTGTATCCCCAGAAAGAACATGGGAGACTTCAGTACAGGATCTGCTTTCTAGGGAACCTGGATCAAGGCAATGCCCAATGGCATTTAATGACGGTACTCTTAACTGTAATGTAATCTCTCTTTGTTCTTCACTAAATTATTATATTATTTTTTGGAGTCATTAATTCTGCTTTGAGTCTCTATGCAAAGACAGAAACTAGCTTATTAAAAACGTATGAAACAGTAATGGGTAGAGAAAACAAAAGAAATTTTGCAAGTTTCCAGAAAACTTCATTACTCACAAACTTTCAACACCAAACAACCCATTTTCATTATGTATTGCTTAAAAAAGAAAGAAACAAATATGTGGATGAAAGCTTAACTCTGAACCATTCTGGTGAATGTAATGGAAATGAGTTTAACTGAATCTAAATATTCAAGATAATACTCACTGGTTTTTACTTAAAAAGACATCCACAAAGTCTCTGAGATCAGAAAATCAGGAGCAAAGATTTCTGGTTGCACACGGGGGCCTTTTCTAAAAATGAATTCCCAAGTTAATCTCTAAAATTCTACAGAGCTTACAGCTGAAAACTATACTTTCAGAGTTGGAGCTGAGCACAGTTCCAAATGTTTGGTTCAGAACATTCCTCTGACTTGTCTTGTTTTAGACAAAATTTTTTGAATCCATCTACGAAGGGAACAATTTGAGAGCCATCAGACTTGTTGGCAATCCTTGCCTGAGCTCACTTATTTCCCCATCATATCAGCTCTCACTTCATTTACCATGGTACCTAAATCCTACATAGATGTGGAATGAAAAGTATGAAAGTAATTACTTTGGGGGTGGTTGGCTCTTTTATTGCTGGTATTCCCTTTTAAGTACAGTGAACATTTTTCAGTATGTGACATGTGGAGAAAAAGGTGAGAATATTTTTCAACACATGTTTAGTCTGGAAGAATATGCTCAGTTCTGGGAATCTCAAAAAAGAGAAAATGCAAGCCCAGAAGAAGTTCTGGGCATTGAAAAGATTTTGAGAATTGAATGACAGATGTGTGTGTGTGTATCTATATAGGCATCAGAAGTCACAGATGACAATTGGGCAGACAAGAGATGTAATTTTTTAAAAAGATTAAAGGCAAGGAATTATTGAATAATTTTGAGATTAAGGTGCTAATACCAAATAGAAATACACATAAGAAAGTATAAGGTTAGTAAGATAGATATTCTCCTTTCCCTATGATTATTACTCAGACAAGTAGCACGGTCACTAAATATAAAAATCATGTTACAGGAATAGGCTTTTGGTGATTAAAACAAAATTGTCATGGTAAGACAAGTATCAAAATATATTTAGGTATATTCAGGACGAACCTGACTGATTAGAAATATGAAAGGTTCAGTTTTGATTTGCTCCATTTCTTTGAGATCATCCTTGATATTGATTTTTTTTCAGATTCCAGAGTTTTTGATTCCTAAATGAAACACACACATGATATTTTAAAGAAGTGCAAGAAACAGATCCTTTTGGTCACTTAGTTTGAATATGGATGTGTCCATCGTGAAAGGGAGTGAAGCTCCATTGGCACACTTCATTTTAAGGAATTTGAGAAGTCTTTCAATCCATGCATTACAACCCAGGGGCTACACTTTCCAAATTTTCTTTTTCCTCTTCATACTGTATGGCTGCATCTCTTTTTGCCTAATTTGTTTTGATATTTAAGCCATAATTTGGTGTGACTCTCCTAATGATGTCTACACATTTTTATACAAATAATGATATCATTTTCCATGCTTCAGCATAAAGTTTCATGTGTACGATATCCTCTTCCCACGACACATTCATCACATACATTCTAGAGTGTCAGATTCTGTTTTTTTAATTATTGTTTCTTATTTGTAGAATTTCATATTACTCTCCAGATCATTTATTCTCTCACTTTCATTTGACTTCTCCCTTCTTCTTCTGCTCCTCCTTCTCCATCCTCCCCTTCCCCTTCTCCTCCTTCTTTGGTAGCACTTTCCCAAATGCTTCACCCATCCCTTTGACGTTGTCCTTTTTAGAACATGACATATTTTCAGAAGCCTGTTGGATCTGAAATTAGAAGTCATTTTCCTAGAAGCAGCATGCCTGTTCCACTCAAAGTCTTCTTTATTCTGTATGGAGAAAATCATTGGTTTCCTTTGTCTTACTGGAATGGAATGCTATGATTTTTTGTTTGGTTGGTTGGGTTTTTTTGTTGTCATTGTTGAAGAACTGGGAGAAGAAAATAATACCAGCTGGTGCTAACAGGCATGAGATACTTTTTGGTCTTGCTGACACCTTAAAATTAAGTGATAATTTACACACTCCTAGATGAAAATATGGATCCATCCATTCATTCAACAAATGCTCAGTTTGCACCTATGTATTATTGCATGCCAGGCACACACATGCTTCACTCATTTTATTATCTCAACAACTCCAGGAGGCAGGCAATATTCACATCCTTTTACCAACGTGGAAACTGAGTCCTGGGATACTAAGAGTCAGATATTTTTAATGTCCCTCCTGCTTCCACTCTTCTACTTTCTCATGCTATGCTATATTTCAACCTTGCCTAGTGATCTGCACATGGCCAGACAGTCCTTGCCTCCCTGTCTTCCCATCACCTTCTCTGCCTGGCTGCCTCTCCACCTCTGGCTCCCTGTTCTTTCCCTCCTTACTTCCTAATATGTCACAGAATTAATTGTCCAACTTGGAACACTTCAGAGTGTGAAAGGAGGTACTATTGCTAATTATAATGGAGCAGCAGGTATAAACTTGGACTCTTCCAGTCAATGGGATTTGTCCCACCGGAAGATGAGTGCTTCCTGCCATTGCGGATGGTGTCCTTCCTCTGTGCCTTCCATTATCCATGGAATCTTGTACTGTTATCTCTGCCTGTATCTCTTATAATGCTTCCCATTCACTTCCTCTCTCCTACATTGATTACAGGCATATTGAGGGCAGGGACTATCCTATTTATTGTCCTACACCAGCACTTAGCCTATTTTGTTTATCCAATGAATGATTAAATGAATGATTAAACAAAATTCAGTGCAATACTGTGAGAACTAAAACGATTTCACTATCTCACTTTTCCATTATTCTGCACTTGGGTTTATTTCCCAGGTGATCATTTCCAAGTCAATTTTATGAAAACAATGGATCCTCCAGGGCATGGGATGAAAGCTCCCATAAACCATATCACACTTCAGTTATCTATTTTTTCCTCTTATACAGGGGCAAAATTTTCTTCAGTCATTCTACTTCGAATACTTTGAAAGGAAGCTCATTTTACAAGAGCTTAGAGAGTAGCTAAAAGATTCATGGTACAGAGCAGTCAGGTTTTTTTTCCAAAGAAAAGACTGTGCCCAGGATGCTCAGAAGCAAGTTGTGGTTTGTTCTTTTGCACTGAGGTCAAGTTTCTAGTGAATGCTCTTCCCTGAACCTATACCAGCATGTTAAGGAAAAGCCAACTGGACTGGCAGATAGAATACAGTTCATTCTTTCCTTTTCCCAGCGTGCTTTGTGGCATTCCAGGCTCTTTTTTCCAATTCTTGTAGAGATGACAAAATAGGACAAAAACAGGGACAACAGATGCCATCACGGGGAGGCTTTGATACAAGGACTCAGGCAAGAGTGTTATCCTGATATTTCCTCGCACATGGTTTTAGAAACGAGAATAAAAATTACACTTTCTTGATGTAATTATGTCTGATTCCAGTGAGATATGCAAAAGAATTTGAAAATTATAAATGCTACACCTATATATATGCTGTTCTACATTGTGGAAACTATGGTGCTTCCCCTCATGGCAAGTTTATTTGACTATTTCCATTAACAATTGGAAAGATCAATAGGCGGTAAGTAGTGGAAAGAATCAAGTTCAAGAACCTTAAATCCGTCTATGAAAAGGTCTTTAATATGGAAAATGACATGCAGAAATATTTTTGATCTTTATATATGTACATGCTGTCACACCTTAAATATGAGCTGATGGAATAAAAGTGAAGGAACTAAGGGAAAAAACAGTAAAATCACAAAATAAATTAAAACTTTGTAGATCATGACATGTATGTGTCTGGTCATGTAAGGATAAGCATATATCTATATATATATATTCTTTAAATATGTGCATATTTATCTACTATGTGCGTACAAAATATTTTTATTTTGCAAGTTTTATGTAGCTAATATGTAAGTTATTTTAGATCACCTAGGGGAGCAGCTGTTATGGAACACTATTTAAAACTACCACACAGCTGCAGAAATGGTCTGAAAATGAAAAATGCTGCTGAAATCCTCATAATTCATATAGAAAATATTACCCCCATAGCAAAGCACATCATATCATGTTCACTAAACTTGCATAAGGCAAATATTTCATCATAAAAATTAAGATATGGAGAGTTGCCCCCCCAAAGAACAAGGTTCTATTGCAATGTAACCGTCTGATATAGGATGCTACAGGACTTTTATAGCATTTTATTTTTCATACTTATTGGCTTTATACATTAAATTATCCACAAGATAACAAACATTCATTGTCCTTCATTGGACTGTATAACAAATTTTATTCTAGTTCAACAATTGCATAACCTAGCTAGAAACCTGAGCGATTTCAGCCTTCCGTGTTCCTTGTATTGCTCACATCAAAGAAATTACATCATCTCTATTCCTCTGTATCCTATTATTTACCTTCTGTAAGAAACAGTGCATTATTAATATCTTTTGCACATTTCATATTTGCTATGAAAGATTCTGGCATAATATATTTTTATAACCATTAAGTAAATTAATATTAATGTTAGATTAAGTGGATTCAGGAATTTTTTGCTCAAAATGCCTTCTGAAAGTTCTGAGCAGAGTGTACATATTTTAAATATATCTAATGAGTCTTGTCTCTATGAAATCCTTCCATGCTACTTGAGACATGAAACTTGAACAAATAACTTAAACACGTATTGAAATAAGAAGAGGAAGGAAACTAAACATTAGAACAGATTCAATTATCTAAAACGACTTTTTATTTTAAAAAGCAGAACAATGTTGCCTTTTCTTCAGAGCTAATATAACTTTCCTCTGAACGTTGTATTAGAGCGCCTATTCCCCATTCTACATAATTTAAGCAACAAAGCTCTTTGGACCCATGACAGGAAATATCCTCCATCTAATATTTAAAATCCATATTTTACAATACCCATTGCATTCCATTTTCAGATAATGAACCTGCATTTGTAATAGTCCATTTGTATTCGTGGTTTCAGAAGCTAATGTAGTTCTCAAAACATGTGCTTTTGAACCTTTCCGTACACCATAAACTGTACTTTTTTAAGCGGTGCGTTTCCACACTGTCAGATCACTGAAAGGAAAGGCCTTGTGAATATGCATTTTTAGAAAAACCTATGAGGCCACATGCATCTATTTTCTCCCTAAGTCCTCTTTATTGTTCTCCATTAGCAGCTACTGAACACTGCTTTCAGTCAAACATTCTTTGAGGTGTGAGGCTCACTTAATGAAAGGTTTCTGTGGTGCCAGCTGCATTAACTGTATGGCGTAAGCAGTCCCATTATTTAAATGGTTATTAGCGTTTTCCTGGTTCTTTTCTGATTCAAAGTTTTGTTTTGATTTTGTTTTTCCAATTGCTTGGCTCTAGCTTTAATCTTTCGTATTTAATAATAGTTGGAGGGACATATAATGCAACCCTCATCCTGGTTCTCAACTGGGGGTGATTTGGCCCCACTCTGGGGAGGGAATTTGACATTTGACAGGAACTGGAGATACTTTTGATTGTTATGATTGATGGCAGCTCCTGGTATCTAGTGAACTGAGGCTGGGGATGCCGTCATACATCCTACAACGCACAGGGTGGTCCCAATGAAAGACCCACACTCAAGTATCTCCTACGATGCATAGAACAATCCCCAAAGAAAGATGCAGCCTTACTTCAACACTTCTGATGCTGAGAATCCCCGGACTTAGGTTGAGTTTGTAGTTTGGGTCATTTTTATGACATAATGTGAAGCAGGAGGTGAGATCAACTCTAAAATGATTTGCATAAATAATAGAGGTAGCTCAATTTCTCACTCTAATCTATCATCACTTAGATCTGGCCTGAATGGGCTACACAATGGGTAAAAGTATCCAACGCTGATCAGATCAGGTGTTTGGGGTGTGCTGTTCAATAGAGGAATTAGAGACTTACAGCTACATTAAGTCAAAATAAACATACAAAATGACACAAACTTTGCAGTTAATGGTTGTTCTGCATAGATACAGAATAATAAAACAGAATTCTCCAAACTGCACATTGAAAAAACAACCCTGCCACTTGTCATGGTTAGAGCCTAAAAGCTCTAAGAAAAATTAGTGATTTGTTAATTAGAATTCTATTTATCCTTTCCTGCTCAAAACTAATTATTTGTTTGCAAGATGCTGCATCTTCATTAAAGCCATTAGTATTCAGAGTAGATGTCAGTATTAATTTTATAAATGGAATTGGAATTTCACTACTGTTTCAAGCACTTCTTAGAACAAGTGAATATTTCCACATGATACAAGCTGTTGCAAAGGGGCAATTCCTACCAACAGGTACATGTGAAAGCATGCTCAGTGTCACCCATCACCAGAGAAATGCAAATCAAAACCACAGCAAGATATCACTCCTCTAGTTAGAATGGCTATTGTCAAAACACAAAAGAACACAAGTGCTGTCAAGGATGTGGCAAAGAG